>QGQJ01000667.1:0-25772 GCA_003206725.1 Blastomyces emzantsi
TAGACGACGCCATCGTCAAAGTAACACTTGATACATTTTGTGCAAAGAGGGCCTGTAGGGCGTTCATCTGAATGAGGGGATAACTCTTAACTCAGTAAACTCAGCCCTCTCTACTCAGAGCTAACCCAATTCAAACTACTGTGACTTTCTGCTTACAGAGTGTCTAAGGAAAAACAGTTTTAGTTTATTAATAATATAGAAAGAAATTATTTATTAATTATAATTATAATTAACTTTTATTGACAATGTAATGAGTAGTTGAATGATATTAAGAATCTAGTTGCTACAGGTGTGTATTGCATTCAGCAAATGCCTCTACATCATGTGGGAGGCGGCGGCCGCAGTCAGATCACTTGAAGATGCCGCAAAGAATTCAACAACTTTTATTTAATATAACTTCAGGCATTTGTCGCGGGTTAGTTTCGAGATGCAGAGAGGCAGAAGGAATTAGGTCGAGGAGGACTTGAGCTACTTTCAAGATGAAGCAACGGGGGAAGAAGCTACAAGCTCTTTTCATAAGATAGTTATATATATACTCCTTTTTAAAACGGCGGGGAAAGAGATACTCTACAGGCAGGGTTACCTAGGCCGAAGTTGCTGGAAATTAATACCAACCCCTGAAGGAAACTGAATGCGAGGGGGAGGTAGGGAAGAGGTTTCATAGACAAGTACATGGCAACTCGTCGATTGGAACAACTTTCTATATAGAATGAAACACACAACAAAGATTATTCAATTTTGCTACTATTCGTCCCTGGGGCACCGAAGAAGTATATCCCAAAAGCAGTGGTAAGAGAAACTGTTAGCGACAGGGTGAGTAGTATAATAGTTGGCTGTTTTGATTGCGATTTGGCTGGCTAGATAGAGAATAAGAAGCCAGTCAGGAGTAGTGACAGCGGCTAAAGGGAACTGATAGCGCTGCTGCGGGTTGGCTGATAGATATATTGCGGGAGTAGCTTTTTGAAAATTGGTGGGGTATTATTGTATATCAAACAAAACAGGGGTAGGAGGTAGAAGTTGCGGAGTTTCTCAAAAGAGCTGGGCATGGAATGAGGAGAGGTAAATACGTGATATATGAGTTGGAAAGGATAAGAGCGAGGGGGAAACGAAAGGAAACGAAGGCAAAAGAGTGGGGGGTCAAAAGTTGCCTGCCTGACCAGGCCGAGAAATAGGTTATGGGGGTTATACATCAGTCAACAAGAAGCAAGAGAACAATCAATATAAACGCTTAGGGTAATGTAAAGAGTTGGACAAACGTAGGAAATGTAGCGAGGTCAAGTAAAAGGGAAAAAACAAACCGACAATACAATTCGAATATTAAAAGCGTGCTAACTCAGCTATTTCGCCCTCGCCCCTTCATGTCACCCCCTTTTCCCCCTTCCCTCTCTTTCACAATGGAAAGAAAATAAAACCGAATGAGGTACAGAAAAAAAAGAAAAAAAGAAATCAATAAAATGGAAAAATGGAAAAATGTAAGGAAAAGAACATGGTAAAAAAGAGAAAAATAAACGCAAATAAAAAGAAAGGCTAATATGGGAATAGTCATTCAGTAACTGTATTCAGAACGAGATAAAAAGGGGAATAAACAGTAGAGCGGGGTAAGGGAAAGAGGACAATAGAAACGAAATAAAAAAAATCTCTCTGTAAAAAAGACAGCACGAGAAGGTAAGGTATGAATTAAAGGAAAACAGAATTGGAAGGAAGGTACAAGCGCCGGCAAGAATACCCAGGGGAGCGGATTTAAGAGAGAAACAAATGGTGTGATATCTGGTAGGCGAAAGTATTTCAGCTTTTCCCCAAACTATTTTTTTATATTTTTCAGTTTTGTTTGCCAGAGGGAGATTTTGATGGGCAAAATTTGATAGGGCCAGGGTCAACAGAAAAGAAAGAGTTGCGAAATTAGAGGCGGAAGTGTAGTGAAAAATAAAAATAAACCCCAACCAAGCCAAAGCACGGAAAACCCGAGAAAAGGGTTTCACAGGGAGACTTGTTCTTTTCTTGGTTTCTCCCCCTTTCTACTATTAGCTGTTTTGGTCGAGCTCATTTGCAGTTGCCATCGCTATGTTAGGAAATGTTTTATTATCAGCGGTATCAAATCGCTAGTCGCTTAGGCCACGTCGCTTTGGTTGGGTTATCGGTTGCCGTTGACTTGTAATCCCATCCCACCCTATTATGCGTTGACCTCGCCATTCAGTTCATCCTGGTGCATGTGGTTGTGGTGCTCGCGTTGCATCCGTGCTTCAATCTCCTTCAGTTGACTCTCACGGGCAAGGAGTTCCTGTCGCTTAAGCTCAATCTCGCGTTGCACCTTGATCTCGATCTCTCGGAGTTTCTCCTCCTCTCGGCGAAGCTGCTCCTCCTTTAGGCGGACGGACTGAGAGGCAAGGTCTTCAGGATTCATGGACGAATCTTGGTTACTGTAGGAGTTTGTTAGCGAGCTACTGAAAGGGACAAAACGAAATGCATAGAAGGATAAACGTACGTTCCAGCGCCACCCTCCACGCTCTTGCTGAGTTTCTCGGTACGATAGTTCTCGTAGAGGAAGTCGTGTGTGATTTCTTTCAAGTCTGCAAGATGGCTGTGCAATAGAGCACTACGAATAGCCAAGAAATCTGAGTGACGAGGATTATCAACCTCGACCACACCCCATGGATATTGTCTCGCACGAACTTTGCGGCCGCCAATCTCTAGAACATCCTCTGAGCCAACAATGGCAAAGGGCATCAGCCCTCGAAGCTCAGCGTTCTCCTCAACGGTATCTTCATCATCCTCTTCAATGTCATAGGGGAAATTGTACACAGGGATGCGATAGTGTTCAATATCCTCCATAACAAGCTTTTTCGATTCTGCCAATTCAGCGGGCGTTAGTGAGTCAGCCTTGCCAATGACGGGGATGACGTTGACTCGTGGTGAGAGGCGCTTCATCAATTCAATATCGAGTTCTCGCAGGCCATGACCAGTTGGCGTGATAAAGTACAACAGAGCATGCACACGGTTGTCACGGAATCGGGGGTTACGTTTGATCCTGGATTCTTCAGCCAAGATGTCATCATATTGACGCTCGAGATATCCGACGATTTCTGAGAAACTGCATTATGTGTATATTGATTAGTTCGCGTTATCTAAAGGCCGCTGGATCGAACTGGGAGGGCTATCGTATCACACCTTTGTTCGTTGTCAATTTGGTCACCGAAGCCGGGGGTATCAACGATGGTTAGCGAAATGCGGGTGCCTTCCTCGTCCAGTTCGAGTTCTGTATTAACCAATTAGCTTTGGAAAGAGTCCAATTGTTATTGATCAAACACATATTTTTATTGTCACTTACCAACGGTGATGGGTTTGATGCGGACGCCTTCCTCGAGGTGGGCATTTTGGGCGTCGTCGGCATCTTTCCCTTGGAGAACTTTCTTTCCGCAAAGTGTGTTTACAAAAGTAGTCCGGCCTAGTAGGATACACATGTGGAAGTTAGCCAAACCAAGGTAAAATGAAAACACGTCGAGGCGAACTTAGTTCAACGTACCTGTTCCGCTGGCACCGCAGACCATCAGACAGAATTGAATTCCCTTTTTAACATTCTTCTTCCGACGGATCTTAATCTGGTCATATCGCCTGTCAGAACGCAGCATGGTCACGACAAATTGGGAGGGGAAAGAGCGCAGTAGACAACACGCCAGACAGACGGAGGTGACAAAGAAGAAACAGCTCTTGAATAGGGGAAGTGGAAGAGATAGAGACTTACAGCGTTGACAGCAGAAGACATGGTGAATTAGATTGCTGGTGATTTCGAAGGGGACGGACGGTGTAACGGGGGGTTTGTTTGGGAGAAGGCGAGCGGACCGGATCTCCAGCAAAGCGAGAAGATCAGGAGAAAAGAGTCAGAGGGAAAGAATGGACACGCAGCAAAGACAGGGGCAGAGACAGGAGAGAGAGAATGGGAGAGTGACGAAGCGGGAGGACTGGGACACAGATGTCACTGAAAAAAAGGGTTGAAGTCGAGATGGTTACTTGAAGCAGTAGGGGGCGTGCTTGTTTTCAAGAAGCGAGTGTTTTTGGGCTTGGGACAGAGCTGGGGTATGCTTACCGCCCCAGAACGCTGCTTACCGCCAAGCACCACCCATTGACCGCTGTAATTGTGTATTGCGAGTACACTAGTGGTAAATCGCCCAGTTAAGGGGCTCCGTGCTTTGGTGTCGCGCTGGCTTGTATTTTGTTGTATTGTTTTTACCAATTCTGGTAGGCGGGCTGTTGGATGGGCCTGGTAACCTCTTGGTACCTTAGGTACCTTACGCAGGAGGTACATCTTGGTAATTATGGTTCTTCCCCCTTTTCATCCCGCCGATATCAGCCAACCAGAGGATTACACTGGCCCAACACGTGATATAGATCATCGGATAGGATACATAACGTATTTTTCCCCCGTACAAATTTCCTGCTGAGCATCACATTATGATTCAACACAGTTTGAGGAGTATACCTAGGTAGGTAGTTTACCGTCGAAGCTCCCTAAGGCTGGCTGACCCTGTCCGCCCAACCTCAGCCTACGGACGGTACCTGGATAAATTACCTTTAGGTACCTTCCTTTCGATAAATCCCAATTAATAACCCTGGCACATGGGGGCATGGCAGGACAAGAACGATGGTCGTGAAACATAACTAATACCAACAGGATTCCCCAGTCTATAATACCGGTTCCTGGTGCGATGTTGAGGTTGGCGTATTTTTGGATACAGCAAAATAATCCGCTAGTACCCGTTTGGAAGCCTAAGTCTTAAGTTCCAAAGTAATATTTTGCTTTCCCAGATTGGGTGATGACATAATAATTTACACGTGATTTCAGCCGCCCCGATCGGGTTTCGATTCGGAGCTTGCTTTGCTTGCCTGCGGGAGCTTGGACGACAACATCTAACCGCCGCAGATATGAGGGCGACATTTTGTAGATAATAATCTCCATTTTTAAAAATTAAATACCTTCACGAATCTTCCTTTCTCCTCGATTACATGCTACAGATCTTATCGTACTTAACATTTACCCCCGCTTTTCCTCGTTCTACTTTTCCTTATTTCTTCTCCTTGCGCTGTTGGGTCTCCAACCTCAATAATGTCATGACCATAACCAACGCTTTCTTAGCATTATCAGCCAGCATAATTTGCTACCTACAACCAATAAATTTTGCAGGATGAATACCAGACAAGTTATAGATACGTCGACCGGCCCAGTGTCACACTCGGCCGCTTTTAACTCGGACACCTCCTCGTTCTCTGTCGGACTCGATACCGGCTTCTGCGGTATGCCCAACTTCCTGACGATCATCCTTCCCTGAGCTCTGCCTCGTACTATGCCTATCCGTCAGATATCCCTGTACACTAACAGCTATGTACATGTACGTCTTTACACAGTTTTTAACTCGGAGCCATGTGAACTCAAAGTATCAAGAGGTGAGATACTTTTTTATATACATGTATCTATCTCTAAATCACCCTGACCCTTCCCCACGTTGTGCTGCTTTGGTGGAAACCTGTTACATTTTTTTCGTTTTTGTTCCACGTTTGTACTGAGTACTTTCTTCTATTTGTGCCACTAATATACAAGTGCCCATACTCAATAACAGTAGATTTCAACGCAGGTATCGGGGTGGTAGAGATGCTGGGTCAATCTAATTATCTAGCTCTGGTGGGCGGAGGCCGGAAGCCCAAATTCCCCCAGAACAAAGTGAGTGTTGTACCCAGTCTCTCTCCACATTTAAATATTGATTTTTTCGGGTTTTTTGGACCGTTTTCAATATACATATATACATATTAACCTAATATATTAATTCCATTTCCCCTTATTACAAAGTTGATTATCTGGGACGACGCGAAGCAGCGGGCAGTCATCACGCTCGAGTTCCGCACTTCCGTCCTGCGCGTCCGGCTCTCCAAGTCCCGCATCGTCGTTGCGCTACACAACAGTGTACACGTCTTTGCCTTCTCAACTCCCCCGCAGAAGTTATCTGTCTTCGAAACCGCAGATAACCCCCATGGCCTGATCTGTCTAGGGTCCAAATTGTTGGCTTTCCCTGGAAGATCCCCCGGTCAGGTCCAACTTGTCGAGCTTGAGACGGGGAATGTTAGTATCATTCCGGCTCATAGCTCTCCATTGAGGGCTATCCACCTTAGTCCCAATGGTGAGGTTTTGGCGACAGCGGGAGAGACGGTAAGTAAACATAATTATCCCTCGAGAATTATAAGTTTTTGAGGGAGAGAAAATAGTCTTGAACGAATGAAAACTAAATTCAGTTTTAAAACGCAGGGAACGCTGATTCGAGTATTTGCAACAACAAACTGCGCAAAGATGGCTGAGCTCAGGCGAGGCGTAGATCAGGCGGAAATATTTTCCCTGGCCATATCTCCCTCAAACACACTTCTGGCACTCACGTCAGATAAATCTACCTTGCATATTTTTGATCTCCCGCATGCTCGCAAAGCTACGCCTCCTGTGGAAGGCGCAAATCAGAAATGGGGTATCCTTGGGAAGCTCCCTCTGCTCCCTCGAGTGTTTTCTGACATTTATTCGTTTGCAAGTGCTCACTTTGAAATTGGTGACGAGGGTCCTCTTGGTTCTGCATATCTCCCTCCTCTGGGCTCCTCGCTTGGACGGCCATCGAAAGGGGTTATTGGATGGACCAGCGAAACGACCCTACTGGTGATAAGTGCCGGGAAAGAGGGGAGGTGGGAAAGATTCGTCATTGGACAGGGTGATGATGGGAAACGGTATTGCGTCAGAGAAGGCTGGAAAAGGTATCTTGGAGGTGGCTGAGAAGCCGAACATTTTACGGACTATTCAGAATGCCCGCTTTCGTTTATTCCTGTTTTCCTTCACGAGGAATCCACCGGACGCTTGGGTTCGCATGACAATTCCGGGGAAATTTAACACGGCCGGTTGGTAAACTAGATGATAACAACACACATTTTCCTCATATCGTGGATCCGAGGACATATTTATTGGCATATACCGCATCATCTGAGATCTAAGCGAGAGAGTGTCGTCAAGAGCCTTCCAGCTCTGGAAGGAAATAAATACGCCCTAGATACTGGATAGATAACCTTTCGAGTTGGATCGAGAATGTTTTGATCCCTTTCATTCAAAATTGGATATTCATTAGGGTTTCCTCCCGTCTCGGACCCCGAAGAGAAAATCTTTCTGTAGCTTATTATCACAGAAAAATCTCGTCTCCAGCTCCAAAAATGTCATCTCAGCCGCGATCTCTATCTCGATGGCGTCTTCGTTCTCTCGCCTGTGATGGTGACCTTGACCTCTCTCGTCGTGAGGACTGTCTCCTTCGCTCCCGGGAATGTGAACGATCGTCCCGATGTCTTCGATGATGAGAGCGGTGGTGATGGTGGCGATGGCCATGTTTGGCTTCTTTCTCGGTGCTATCACCTCGGTGCTTCTTTCGGGTGCCTGAGCGCTCCAAAGCCCTAGCTACCTCTTCCCTTTTCTCTTGTATTAGATATTCCTTCATGGGGTCTTCATCATCATGCTCTTCTATAAGTTTCTGGAGTTCCTTCTCCTCCTTTAATAATGGCTTTTGTTGTATCCTCCGATCTTCCATGTCAGTATCACTTTCGCTATGTTTCGTAGCTCTCCTTTTGCCCCCTTCTTCACCGTTACCATCTCTTCTTGAGTCTCCACGTCCCGTCTCACCAACGGTCAACGTTGCAACATTGTCTTCCAACCCCTCCTCCTCCTTCCTCTTATACCTCACATGGTCCACTCGTATCATTCTGCCCAAAATCGTCGCCCCGCCCAAATTATCCACTGCCAAATCGGTACTTCGCTGGTCCTCATATTTTAGAAATGCGAACCCTTTGCTCTTGCCCGTTTCTTTGTCGCGCACTAAGTTAAGATGTACCGGCTCGCCATATTGGGAGAAAATAGTTAGGATATCACCTTCGCTGAGGTCGTAAGGGAGGGATCCGATATAGACATAGGCTGTGTCGCGGTAGTCGGCATGCCATGAAGCTTCCGGAGGCCTATTATTTAAACGCAGGGAAACAGGAGATTCATTAGCCGGGATAGTTCGTATACTTCGACTGAATCGTATGCTAAATAAGGAAGATGAAGGGCCACACGAAACAAAAAAACAAGAAAAGACAAAAGAAAAGAAAGGCCTTACACGACCTTTTCAAGCTCCTTTTTGTTCAGCTCTTGAACCTGACGGATGGCGTTCATTGCGTTTGGAATAGATGGGAGCCAATTGACCAGCTTGCTAAATAACAACACTGATGAATCTTCCAATGACTTCTACCGCTCTAGATTCGTAGAAAATATTGATAGCGTAAATGGCGCAGTAGCAGCGTCGTTGCGGGATGGAGTTTTTGACTTTCGGCGATGGTTGGAGAAGAATGTTGATGATTGCGGCGAGCAAAAACGCGTGACATCAGGTCGGACTGGACAGCGATGAACCAGGGGAACCTTGAACCTTCACTTGTTTATTTCACGACCAATCGACCCGCTTGAAACCAACTTGTGACTATACGTTTTCTATACGCGCCAGTATCATCTAAGAGGTAGTATAATATTTACGCAAATACAGAATCGATCAGTCTAGCAGTTTCATCTCTCCTCCGCTTTTGGTTCCACCTGCGCCCTCTAGCTTGTGCTTCTCTCTTCCCGGTGCCGTTGCAACTACAGTTCTCTCAGCTCATAGTTTCTCGAACCAGTGCGATTTTATATTTGTCCAAGCTCCCGCGATTCTCTGTTTTCCCTTCTCTCCTGTGCCTGCGAAGAGTTGGCATGGTGCCGTCAGCATGGTTGGAACAGGACAACGGTCATCAATTCTGAGCCAGGGGAGCAGGCCATCGAGCAAAGATGGCGCAAAGAAAAACCTATGGTCCTCTATGCTGGATGGAGTAGCAAGCGGGAAGCGGTTGCCGGAAAAGAATTTACTGGTTTTGGGTGCGTGTTTTCTCCGTCTTTGAACTTGTTTCTGTATCTTCGCAAGAAAACGCGGTGAATGGAGGCCTCATGATCATGAAAACAAACTGCTTCGTTCCTTTCTGATCCTGGTTGGACGCTTTAGGAGGTACGCCCGATAGCCAGAGAGAGTTTTTGGAGACGCTGTCATCAGACGAGTCCGATCCTAGGGTGCACTCTGAGCGCCAAAAGGGAAGAGCACCTCCCATTGCCAATCAGTTCGCGCTCGGGTACACTTTTCAGGATGTGTTAGATGCCGACCAAGAAGGTATATAATACCAAACATATCTGCGCAGTTGGGTATGTTATTTGACTAACACCCTGACACAGATATTCTTGCTCGCGTTTCAATCTACCTACTATCCGAACCTTCATCATCCTTCGCACCACTTCTCAAACCGCTCCTAACCCCGAAAACTATACCAGAGACGCTGATAGTGATATTACTGGACTGGGAAAATCCTTGGACGTGGGTTCGGCAGCTACGCGAATGGCTTCGTCTATTACGTTCTGTGCTGATCTCCCTCGATGATGAAACCAAAGTCGTAATGGAAGAAGTTATGACAGAATGGCGAGATCATAAACGAGGTGGTGATCCCGCATCTTCCGCGGGCGGGGGAATGACAACTTCTAGTGGACCGGTTACAATCCCTCTTGGCCCTGGAGAATGGGATGAAGGTTTAGGGATTCCTGTGTGTGTTGTTTGCCAAAGCGTATGTGAAATTTTAAACAATTCCTTTCCACTCACTCGAATTTAGGGGCTGCTACTGACACTATTATGTGACTGTAGGCAGACAAAATTGAAAAGCTGGAAAAAGAGCACGGCTGGCATGAGGAAGAGTTTGACTTTATTCTGCAGTTTATGAGAACGATCCTGCTAAAACGTATGGTTTTCCTTAAGTTCTCACCTCACGTACATGCTAACCATCCTACGCCCTTATAGACGGCGCCTCGCTCATATACACAACACCATTCCTTGCCAACTCGTTACAGAGCTTAATCCACTCCTCGCTTGGAATTCACTCGTTACTCAAGAGACAATCCCTGAAACACAATGTCATTGATAGAGATAAGATATTAATCCCGTCGAACTGGGACTCATGGGGGAAAATCCGAATAATTAGAGAAGGGTTTGATATAGAAGGAGTTGGGACAGGCTGGTCCATTGAGATTCAGGACAAGCCCAAACAATTCCACGGAGTATCTGAGACTGATGGTAATCCCGATGAAGGAAACACTAAAAGCAACCCTGAGCAAGAAGAGATGGAAGACGACAGCAGCGCCACGCTTATCTATGAACAAACCATCCGAGATCCCAAGCGGGACCTATCCATTGCCCGAAGTTCCCAGGACGGAGGGGACAAGGGGATCGAAGTCGAAACGCGGGATATGCAATCCTTTTTATCCGACCAACTCCAGGTTCTTGATCAGCTCAAAGCTGAAGACGAGCAGCGAGACAAGCAGTTGCGCAAGGGAGGCTTGCTTAAGGATCAGGAAAATAACATCCCCATGGACGAGCCCTCTCGTGTGAATGAACATATTGGACCCGTGCAGTTTAATATGGGAGGCATTCAAGTTGATGCAGATGATATGTTGAGAAAGCTGAAGGTAAAAACTATTCTCCCCCTCTGAATCCCAAACGCCCTTTGGCTAACTGCCCCCTCTACCATCACAGGAACGAGAAGCGAATCGAACGCCAGTTCGCAAAGATACTTTACCCCAAACACCTACAACTTCCCCGGGAAGCGGGACCGGCGACGACAAAATGCAGAATCAAGCCCTTGCGAGCTTCTTTGCCGGTCTCGTCAACAAGAAAACAACCGGGAGCCCCCGTCCCGGTCCGACTTATTAATTTGATCTGGGATATATGTCTTCCTCATCTTCTTTTGAGAGATGTTCCCTCATTTTCCTACAGAGAAACAGCAATGTTACGTACGGCATAGCTAAAGCTAGTTGAGGCGCTATGCAAATGGGGGACTGTTACTTTCCCTTACCTCCTTGCGTGTTGCCTACCTGCCGGGTCTTTGAAGCGAAGTTAGAAGGAATAATAATATTTGCAGTAACTGTCCTTGGCTTGTTAGAAAGTTCACATAATACCCACCTTTCGAGTACTTTCCATACTTTTTTCCATACTTGTTTTCCCCCAGTCCTCTCCTTCTCTCGATTTGGTTATGTATTGTTTACCGACACCGTATTACCTTCTTCAAGGTTAAGGCCACACTCCATACAAGGGACGCACCACGAAGAAGGCTTGCACGCGGTAAAACATACCGCTTTAAGAGGTAACGTGGAATCAGGAAACCGTGGTGGTAACCCCTATTAGTTAGGGCCAAGCCGGATATATATATATATATAGCTAAGAATAAGAGTGTGATATGTATATACAATTAAGAAAAAAAGGGACAAAAATATCCGGAACGGAAAGAATAGATTAATTCAAAACGGTATTGAAGTAAAAGTGTATCCACAAGCTGAAAATTTACTGAGAATACACACTTCCTACATTGGGTTGATATGTATGCACGTTGGCGAATTAATTATTAGGCCCTGCATCAATATCCACCACTGGCACAACCGTGTCGGTCAGCTTAACAGCGTTGGGGTTGCGTGCTTCAATACCCGAGTATTTATTAACCCAGCCGAGAACCTGCTGATGCCACACCAGGCTGTTCTCTTTGCTGAGAACCCAGTGGTTCTCATCTGGGAAGTTGAGGAAGCGACTAGGGACACCCCGTTCCTGGAGAATGTTGAACAGAGAGAGACCCTCAGCCACAGGGAGACGGTAATCAAGATCGCTGTGGATGACGAGCATGGGGGTGGCGAATTGTAGGATATTTTCAGGGGCAGAGGGATCGAAACGTTCGAAGTTTTCGCGACTTTCCCAGAAAGTACCGTTGAACTATTACTTACAGTTAGCAGGGCGATACGTTGTAGGAAGAGGTGAAGTGATAGGAATCATATAGATTTTGCGGGCATTGGTTAGGGATAACGTACCTCGCGTTCCATAAACCATAGTTCTTCGGTGGCGATCTTGGCTGCTGCAACGAAGGTTCCATCATGGGAAACGAGAGCTTTGAACTTGCGACCGAATGGCAGCCCTTGGATCCAGTTGACCATGAAACCACCGTAGCTTGCTCCGAGAGCAACACCATTATCGGTATCAATATATTTAAAATTCTCCTTGATATATTCCCAACCCTTGACTAGGTCATCATAGGGAGCTCCACCTGTAGAAAAACAATACATTGTTAGCGGGGAGGCTATATTAAAGAGCAAGAGTCGCGCTCGGCGGGTCTGATCTTACCCCAGTCGTTCTGAATTCTGTCACAAAATTCTTCTCCGAATCCGGTGCTGCCAGTGGGATTGAGAGCCACCACAACGTAGCCTTGATCCGCAATAACCTTGGGGTTCCATCTCGTGCTCCATGAATCTCCCCATGATCCTTGAGGCCCACCGTGGATAAGGAAAGCGAGTGGATATTTCTTAGTGTTACAGAAACCTTCAGGTTTCACAATCCAGGCGTGAACCTAATGGGGTCCGTTAGCTAATCATTGGCAAATGTGGATATAAATGACAAACCTTGGTCCAGTTTCCATCGTAGTAGAACTCATCGATATCTTCAGGCCCCAAACCCTTCAATTCCGCATCATGTTCGTTTGCAGAGAACAAAACTTTGGGTTTCCCATCAGGGGAGGCAATGGTGTAAATGGCGTTAGACCAGAGAGTGGTTGTAGTGGTAAGAACAGAAGTCGAGTCCCCGAGGAAGTAATAAGCGCTAACAATACCGTGGTCTGTGAAGTTTTTGGGTACATAGTCTGCGTCTGCATTGGTGGGTAGGGTAAATAATCTACCACGAGCTCGATCTTCAACAGACATGTATAAAGTCTCTCCATCGGGTGTCCATTTAAGGCTGTCCGGGGACCTATCCCATTTACTAGCAAGGCTGACAATCTTGCCTCCGTCCAAGGTGGCAACATAGACGATTCTGCGGTCAGACTCGTAGTTGCGTTCCTCCATTTGAAGATATGCGATCTTCTTGCTATCGGGGGAAAAGACGGGGCTAGATGAAGCACCAACAATGCCATCAGCAGCGGCGGAACTCTCAGGTCCATTAATGGGAACAGCAACCGAAGACCCATCGTGAGGTACAATGTAGATGTAACTGGTGGTGAGGTTGGCCTTGGGAAGCTCTGGAGCTTTGCTCAAGAACGCAACTGTCTTTCCATCCGGGGACAGATCATAGTCGCCGGCGCCTCCAAATGGTGGGCCAGGGGATTCAGCATACTTTACGGGGGCAACAAGGTTGTTGAGCTTCCCGTCGAAAGTGTATTCATGGCCGCGGCTTCTCTCCAACGTTCCGGAGAAGACAGCATTGAATTCGGTAGTCAACCAATAATCCCAATGGCGAGGATAGAGACTGTCGTAAATGCGAGCTGAGCTCAATAGCTTCTCTGCCTGCTCCTTGTTGTAAAGTTTACCATCACCTGTCGATTGACCATAGGCTACGAACTTGATGTCGCCTGATCTGGTCTTCACAGTCTTGAAACCTTGCAGCGGCCCATTAAACGAGGCGACCTTACGACTGTAGCACCTGTTAGTAGTTGTACTGGTGGAGAATAAACGTAGCCGAAAAAACCTACCGTTTTTCAAAATGTCTAACATCAGAAGTCCATAGGTCAACCCCACCAGGCACCTCCGAGCTGGTGCTATTGACATAAAGAATTTGAGAATCTTTGTCTCCTAGCCAAAGGATCTCCGAAACACTGCTATCATCGGTCAGAAGGCTAATGTCTCCTGTTTTCAAGTCAAGCAAATTCCACTCGTTTTTGACGGTATCGTGCTTTTCGAATGAATATTGAGAGACGTGAAAAACAGCGAGTTTCTTCACCAATTGAAGTCAGAGAATATGAAACCAAATAAATAATAGATCTGTGACCACGACAAAATGGCTTAAAAAAGGAAAAAGAAAAAAAAAATTACGACTCACTCCTGATGGATTCGGGATCGCTTCACCTCGTCGAGGAGCCGAGATGAATTGCCTATAAACCCAAATTGCATGAGTATGATATACTAGAGCATCATTCAATCAAACCGAACAGATATTGCAAATAAATGAAACTTACTCAGGGGACATCGCAAGCGCCGATGACATCAACGCCGCGGCGGAGAGCCATGATAAAATAGCCATGGTGGGCGTGGCTTCGCTCAATAAGGGTTTGGATACCCAAGACTGATTAATCCCAGAAGTAACGAGCTCAATATTGAGAATAAGAAGAAGCACGTCACGACCGCTGGCGGCAGGGTCATATATTTATGTTCATGGGCTGGGAGTACGGATCTCCGCCCGCAGAGTCTGGAAACACAAGCAGGCACTTCTGGCAAAGCATTTTGCCTGACCCCAGCTTTCCCCGTACTACTGCTCGAGGCCTGCACGGAGTAGTCCAGGGTTATGGGTTCCCCCACTCTGGGGTGGCATTTCCATCTAATGACCTCCCCCTTGCGGACAAGCTTCGCGAAGGCTGAATGATGTTCTGATGCGGAACTTGGAAGAGTCTACAGCCAGTCGGAGGCAAGAACAAGTCATAGGTTCCCCATTTCCCGCCCACAACCGCACGCCAACTCTTGCCAGCCTGGGCGCGGAGTTACTGCAAGCATTCTTTCGGGCCAGATCTGCATCATCGCTTTGAACCTGGTCTTTTTGGGGCAATTTTGGACCAATAGGATTGTTGTGCACCTTGCATTTAACCCAGCCCATGTAAACATGCGGGAAACGGAGAATAACGCGAATGAAATTGGAGATATGGTGACATCGATGGATTGATGCTTCCGTCTCCGTCTGTCAAATTCTCCTCGGCCTGCGAAAAAGGAACCTTCAGCCTTCAAACCGAGACTCCAGGCGTTGGCTCGATCCTTGGTTGCCCAAGGATCTGCGCTTCGGCCAGTGGCTTGCTTGTCCCCGCAAGCTTGTGCCAGACGTTACAATTGCCAAGCTTGCAATCCAGGGTGGTTGGACCGAATTTGATAAGCATCCTGCTTCTGAGCGCAGAGGTGAAAATAGGGAAAGATATTGTTCTCCTTTTTCATCCAAAGGCACTTAAAGGTGTCCCCGCGGGCACCCGAACTTTTTGAAAACGTCCGGAGAAAAGCAGGCGATTCTCGGGGTACTATGGTATGTTTTTCATAAGAAAGGGCTGATACCTTGTCAGGGGATCTAGCGCTTTGGACTAGCTTCTGATCGGCAGGATAATTAAACCCTGGCTACTGTCATCCGTAGTTTTAGCGTGAATGGGGTGAAGAGGAGCATCATCACCCAAACGCGAGCAAACATCACAAGAAACATTATTGTGAGGGGAAAGTTTCCCGCTCAGAATATCCTGGGCAATAATTCTGCAATCCATGCGAAGCGGATTCCTTCGTGAGAGACCGTTCCCCACGGCTAAACTGCCAGGATTCGTGACCCCCTTGTCTGACCAATATCGAGTTGCTCTCCGCTCTTGGGCTGTTCAAGGAACAGCTTCGCCAGTCCCATGCGAAACGATGACACTGCAATTTTAAGAATAACGTCCTCAAGAACGGTGGGCACTGATCCCCCCTGAAGCCAGGTGAAACCTCCTGCACGCTGGCATCATCAGCTAATTCTTGTCAAGACCCTGGCATGAATTTGCCAATGGAAACCAAACTGCCTTTTGGGTGCATACGCAGTAGTAGTATATCATGAACGACTATTGATTGGAGGTGAGACAATCAGCAAGGCATTTCTGGCTTACCCTCGATGTTACTATGTACGCAGTACATGTACCATCCATGAATGTCAATTGTCGATTCCCGGCGCCGGAATACTCGGGCGGGAGATGGCTAGATGTCATTCCCACGTGACACATGGAGCAGCCCGCCACCTCGCAGCCATATCAACGGAGCCTCTTCGCTTCTTCTCTCAAATATATTTCACTTCCTCCGTCGGTGTTTTGGGCAGCGTGAGGACTGAGGACAGGCTACCATGCGGAAACCCAAATACTAAACAGACAAAGCATGCTAGGGATCCTCAGACGGACATTCCCCCCACCCCGCTAGAAGGATCGATCCGTTCTGATGCGGTGGTTTACTCTCTCATCCTCAGGCGTATCATATCTACCAAGTCCAGTGGTGTCAGTTACGAGTTGAATTGAAGGATGGAAATCGAGCTACTTCTGCAAGATCCCCTAAATCTTGTTCGCGATGTTGTTTCTTCAGAATGTTTGACTGGGGCGACGAGGGAAACTGGCGTCGGCATGTCTCGGCGCCTTTGAAAATCCCCTTTCTCATTTCTTTAACCTTCTGAACACGAGCAGCTACAATATTCCCTGTCATCGCCAAAATATTTCCTCTTGCCGAACGCTAACGCAATGCTGCCTCCTCTGGTAGCCGACTTGGCAATCAAATTACTGGCTAGGACTTTACTATGAATCCTACTTTTTCGAATGCAATATATCACCTACCTGCCCGAAACAATTTATTGCCAATATCCATCACCACGGAATGCGAAATGAAACGCGTGGCTAACCCTATCCGTCCCTGCCGTGGAGGGGCCTTTTGCGTTGAAAAAAGTATGCCAATTTTGCCAATTTTTAACAAGACAACACAATTTTCAAAACGGCCCTCGCACTCTTCAAGCTGGCCTGCCGAGCCGGCACGGGTTGAAAATGTGGCGCGAGCGAAGTTACGTGGGCCGCGAAGAGAGAGAGGGCTTGGACCTCATTTTCTCCTTCCATATCAATTTCACTCCGTTTCATCCGGCCTTGAATGGGAAACCCCGGATGTTGTCGGCCCTCACTCGCCCCTCAGGAGCCAAAATATCGAAATTCGCTATACCGACCATGGCACGATTCCAATGAACTACCTCACATGATGGATACCGGCAACGTGAATTCACAACATATTCAACTGATGGTTTGACCTAAAACAGGCTTTTACAACGGACTTCTGCAGTCTTGTCTCCATCCTGGATTGCAGTTTTCATTAAGTACAACCTTGATGGTGGAGTGGATTGATGCAAGCAACTGCGTACCTTATTTCTGGTTTTGGAAATGGACTACTAACGGGAACCGAAGTTACTCAGCGGATTTTGATAAGCGCTTAATATTAAACTACAAACCAGTGACAATTCCCTACAGAGGTACGGTAGACAGAAGCTTTCTGAGGACAATGGTTGCGTAGTTAGGAATGAGGGTCGACAACTGTTTGCTACAGAATTTTCGGTCCAGCTCTTTCCCGCTTCTGGGGTTGAAAGCTTGACCTTTGCAGCGGGATGTCGATGTAACATTGGAGCATTTAGGGATAAGAATAAATGACTGGGAAAATTATATTATGTTCAAACCTTTGTCACCAGATCTGGAACAAATCTCACATTATGACACTCTACCGACTTCACTTTCTCTACGAAACCGAGAATTCCCCTGGTGACCGTGCGATTGGGACCAATTGTTTTATCCCTCCATGAAAGTAAGGGATTTGGATGGTTTTCCCTTTCTTGAGATGCGCCTTTTCTCCGTCATGGGCCTGATGTCAAGAACCAAACGAGAACCAAACGACCACAACCAACTCTAGGCAAACACAATAATTCCCGACATTTCTCAATCCCAGATTGCAAGTCCGTAAGAGTAACACAGATATTTTGCGTTAACCTTCTGAACCTTTCCCATACATATGAGAATACACTTTACTCGGAAAAGAATTTGTACATGGAATTCCGTGGGATACGATCCGGCGGCGAGATAATCAAATGGACTTTTGTATCTCCCGCACTCCAGACTTTGAAAAGCCAAGACTGAATTCTTCCATTCGTTCAAATATCTTGTGCGCTGCTAGATTCTGAGGCGGAAGACGAGAAGTTGAGAAACAACCGCTATAATTACAGGAAAGTTGCCCCCTGTAGCAAAAGCTGAACATGGAACTATGAATCTAGAGTGCTGAATTCCGGACGCAATTACTGTTGAGGCACGGCAGATGTCTATTTCCTTCGGAGTGCGGGCTAATTCATTTGTTGCAGACAGGCCTGTAGTCAACATCAAGAAGTGCATGAAAGCATCGCATTCCCCAGCTTCTAAATCTTTTGTGAACAATATTGTTTTCTCACTTTTTTGTAGAATCGTAAACGTAGTTAAACGTTGTTGTTGATATGGCGGAATTAGCGTAGGCCTCGGCAAAAATCCATACAGGCTATCTACGGTGGGGTAAAATAATGAATTAAATCCGCTCTATCTCAACGTCTGTGCAGTATTAAATACCTTTAGATTTATGTAAATCAATTCGATACTGGTGAGGCTTTTAATTCGATTATCAAAAGCAAAATAAAAACAAAAACAAAGTGAGAAGCATATCGCAATCCAGCAGGGAGAAGGCGTAAATAGTTGAAAACCCCCTCCCTCGGCAAAGCCAGGCTCGAGACGAAAGTTCCTATTAAAACAGGAAAGGAAAACAGAAAAGAATATACGAGGGTAGATTAAAAACCGAGAAGAAAGAAAGAAAAACATGACCAACCTCCCCTCCCCTCCCTTCCACTTCGCAGATGGCATCGCCAACCTCCGTGACCTGGGTGGTTATGCAATTTCGCCTACTACCTCCGTGCGGCGCAACTTCATTTTCCGCTGCGCTACTCTATCCAACACCACACCTGAAGGCGCAGACTTTCTCACCAGTAAACTCGGTATAGCTACCATCTACGACTTCCGCTCCATCCCCGAGTGCGAGCGCTCCCCCTCAATCGACATACCAGGAACAATCCGCCGCCACGTCCCTGTTTTCAAAGACCAGGATGCAAGCCCCGAAGGCCTTGCGTTGCGCTATAAGAACTATGCCTCCTCTGACGGACCGCAAGGATTCATGCGCGCATATGCGGAGATATTGAGAGCGGGAGCTGCGGGGGGAGCGTTTCGTGCTGTGTTTGAACATATCCGCGACAGGCCTGAGGAGCCGTTGTTGTTCCATTGTTCGGCCGGAAAGGATAGGACAGGTGTATGCGCCGCGCTGATTTTACGGATCGCCGGGCTTCGGGATGACGAAGTTATTGGGCGAGAGTATGAGCTCACAGAGGCTGGGCTGGGTGAGTTGCGACAACAGTCTATCGATAGGATACTAGCTCATCCGGCCTTTGATGGTGATAAGGAGGGAGCGGAGAGGATGGTTTCAGCAAAGGCGGCGGCGATCATCGCGACAATGAAGTGGGTGGATGAGAAATATGATGGGGCAGAGGGATATTTGAAAAACGGGATGGGATTTAGTGATCAGGATATTGCGGCAATAAGGAAGAATTTGGTAAAACAAGAAAAGGCGATCCTTTGATATGTATACATATTTTGGGAACTGTGATGGCTCACAACAAGATACGATTGTGGATTGATAGATGTGATATAAAAACATAGAGATAGAAGTCTGTTTTGTATATATATATACAAGAGGCGTGAGATACCCAGAATAGAATAAACAGAGCAGAGGAGAACGAATCCTCAAGGCGTCCAGCGTCATGAATGAATTCCTTCCCGTGTCAGCAACGTAATCGGAGTGACATTTACCAGTTCTCCCAAATAACGGGAGGGAGAACTGTCCTCATAATACTCCAATGGCCAGCAGCGCTCTGAGAGTGCCATCGCACCAAGTCTCCAACATGGCCTTCTGCAAGGACTTCCTGTTGGCCGTCCTCGGCTTTTGCAAAAGAAGCTGCGTCAATTTCAAATCGAGGCATCAGATATGCTTCCCTAGACTTGCTGCCGAGAAAGTCGGCTTCGGTAGGGCTTCGGAACTCCAAGGTTGAATCCGTCAGTTTACAGAAGATAACCATATTGGTAAAATCGCCTTCCTTGGTATCTGCAGTCGGTTCGCTTTCACGGAATATCCGGCAACTTGGGAAAACAGCCTTAACCGTTCGAACAATAAGGCCAGAGGAAGGTAGGGTCAAATCCCCAGCGTAGTTCTGCCGAATTTTGGGTCACTATGTAAGCGAAGCTTTACGAAAAGTATCAGGAGATAACACAAAAATAAACTAACAATAGCAATAACACCATCTTCCTTCAGAAGCGAGCGGAGACCTTTCATAAACTCTATTGTGAACAAGCTAATTGGCTCTACTCCGCCAGTAAAAACATCGTGCACAATATAGTCAAATGTAAGGGCCGGAGTCGCTCTGCTTGCCTCATCTACAAATTTGACCGCGTCTTGTATAACTGGTGTAAAGTTTTTTGGAAGGCTGAAGTAATCCTCAGCAAGATGGTATACTGCAGGGTCTATTTCGACAACTGTTGTATCTATACCGTGATTTACGAGTGCGGTGGGCGTTGTACCAATTCCGAGGCCGCTATGTTTGAGATTAGCATAAATCATACCAGCAAGGAATAAGCGATGAACTCATTTACACAACGAGAGAATTGGTCCCAGGGCCTCCCCTCCTTGAACTTCCATCGTCATTTTTGATCAACCTCACCGCCTCTAACATCGTAAAAATCGAGTATATAGGCTCTCTGACTTCCGGATATCGCGCGTTAGGCATTTGGGTCCATTCTCCGCCTAAAAGACTATGATCACACCTCATCACCCTATAGTGCTCCTTGACGTTCTCCAAGACGGATAGGTATCCCGTCAATGACTCCTCTCGGTGCAGCAAAACAAAATTTTCCGTTTGTAAGGTTGAGTTCAAAAGTGTTGTTGTGTGCTCGAAGGGAAAGTGCACGTTATATCCAAACGAAAACAGCAATGGTGGTAACGCGAGCAATAGCCATTTTGATGGGAGAGAAATTGCGTAAAGGGACGCAGTTATAAGTTGCAGCGGAATGCGAGCCATCAAGGCGTTTTTGCCAATATACCCAGGCAACAAAAACCCAACAAACTTTTGGAGAGTGCTGAAGAGAATATATGACCCAAAAAAGGGACCATGATTCCCCAAAGTCTCGCCGTACCGCTTCAAATCGGCGTCTTCAAGCAACATAGCTACTGAAGATACAGACAAAAAAACCAAAGGGAAATATGTGAGGAGCTCTGTCAGGAGAGGGCCATATACAGCGCCCAGCTGGTCGCTTCGCATAAATAGGAAATACTGAATAGTCGGGATTGTGAACGCCAGCACCGGCAAGATGTTCATGATCTTTGTGGATAGTCTTTTTCTGACTTGGTCCTTTCCGAACCATCCACAGAGAGCAGCCACCATCATCCCCCTCTGGTGGAAGGCGACTGAGGGGACGGATCCATAGACTGGCGAGAGTGTCAATTGAGATATTGGAGAATAGGCGGCCGTAAGCACCAGAAGCAGAATAGCGAGGCCAATCAATTGAATAGTTTTTGGTGCGGAGAGGACTCGATTCTCGGTGTCCTGGGATTGTGAGGGTGGTCTCTTTGTATCTCCCACTCTCTGAGCGGACTTGCCACCCTTAGAAGGTGATTTTCTAGCTGGCATAGCAGCGTTGCGAAACCAAAAATATATTCAAAAATAGTCCGAGTACCTCGCTCATCTATAGAAGAATCAGTGCGATGAACCAGAGCAGGAAGACTTAGATAGGTGGCAGGATCGAAAAGTCTTGAAATAATAAATTATGTGGGGCATGTGCCGCAGAAAATAGCTGAAAGCTAACAAGCTTGGCTTCACCAAGGGATATGTATAGCAGAGATTGGCAGTATACGGCATAGAAAATTCAAACCGAGCTTGAGTTAGAGACAGCAGATATAATCTATCATGAACATGCTGAAGACAACTTGAAACTGGGATGGATATATATTATTTTCTAATCAGGCTTAGCGTCAGCTGGATGGTCCGGGCGTGCAACCGCAACCTTATTATTATTATTAACCGCAGGCTCGGGGCAAGATCCATCATTGCCGCCCGTACCGAACACCATCAGCGCCACTTTTTATTCGACCTCTTCACATAGGTAGACATTGCCAAAGCTCACAATTTTCTCAGAACTTTGAGGAAAGCCCGCCCAGAAGAATATGCTTGGGATGCCGGCTACAATGCCATTTTTTCCGATGAATACAGGCACTTATGTGCAGCCCCATAGCTGCAATAGACAGGCAGAACAACCGACTCAAGAACCACCGCCTATAAATCCCCCTTCTTCTGTCCAAGTGAAGAATCGCCGGAAACGATATCTCGATGCGCACCCAGAGTACTTCTCTGCGGCTCTCGAACTAGCTGGTTAGCTTTTGTTTGTTCCTACCGTTAGTTTACATACGCTGCTAATAGCTTTGGGGATAGACCCCCTTCTTTACGACCGCCTGATTAGGCGTTTCCAAAGTGCTACCGAGAGGGAGGAAGAAGGCCGTGCTAAGGGATACTCTGGCGTACTTGAAGCCGATCTGTTGAGATCAGAAGCTAAAATGGAGGCACTGGCGCATCCCGACCCTAATGCGACCGTCACATACACCCGCGGACCCAACGGTGAGATTCTCGCCGAGGATCAGGATGAGATACCAGAAACGAAGGAAGAAGGCGATGAACGATGGCGCTGGGAAATGGAGCTGCGATTCCTGAGGGGTGCAGACCATGAGTTTGATTACAACGCTGTTGATCAAAATGAGGAATATGATGACTGGAATGAAGAGCAAGAGCGGTATTTCGACGACGAGGAACCGCATTTCATGCTTGACGAAGACGATGAAGGCCATCAAAAGGAAGAATTGAAAGGCGAAACTGGCATTCAAGATTTTTAAGATCTTTTGATGCCTTGCTACTGCCCTTTTACGTGGTTGCCCATTTTGAACGACTCATGGGCTAAATGCCAAACAGCGTCATGGTTGTCGAGGTGCACCTTCTTTCCGGGACTATAAAGATCCTGCTGCACATTTACCTTCGGAGCTTAAAGTAACTCGACAGGACACAGCGGTACGGCTATGTCGATCTGACCATCTTCTCCGTTGTAGGGTTCCTAAAGTTGCCATGTCAGCTGAAGGTTGTCTTGGATTCGGCACAACGCACAAGCCCCTGTCAGAATGCGGGGAAAGCTCATGACCCAGGACACAAGCGGCACATTTAGGAGTACCCAGCGTTATCCAGATATCCGGCTCCATTTTATTTTAATCATTCAACCGTCCCGTAGATGACGTTTCCTGTGAACGCTAAATAACCTTTCTTCCGAATACCTGGCCTATTTCCCCATCATGTTATTCCAACGCGGACAGCTCAAAGACAGCGGGCATATTGGTCAGGTGCAAAATACAGGACATCCTGAAAGGGGTGGGAAGCCGCTTGTTTGCGTGATATTCTTTTTCGCATCGCAGATGTCTCGTAACATCCAAACCGCCAGAATCCCTTCTGGCGTGGAGCCATCGCCTAACAACCAATCTGATCCACCAAAGGTGCACCGTCTCGATAACCTCTTATCAGAGGTTCAGGAACATGCACATGCGAGTCCGCTTGTCACGAAATTCGAGACTGTTCCGGTTGAGATGGCTCCTCCCGGCCGCCCACGGGGGACAACTCGTGAAGCCATGCACGACACGCTGTTGCTTGTCAACTTCAAGAACAAACAGGCATGGCAGGAATGGGTTCAGACGAAAGAATGGCAAGATTTTATGCAGAAGACAGAAAGGGAGGGTGTTTTCAGGCGCCTCCCCCATGTCACCTGCGCCAATAGCTTGAAGGGTTTGAGGAACCCTCTTGAGGTCCTGATGGCCTGAATTGGAAGCAGCTTCAAACAATGGTATGTTTGAAAATGACCCGTTTTCTGTCAGATGGGATGTCGGAAAATGAGGAAAGGAAGGCTAAAAGGAGCGAAATGAAGACCCGCCGGTACAGATTCCTGCAGGAGCGAGTTGCCCATTGTTCTAAACAAGCTCTACCCCTTTGTCGTTCTTTGAATGGTCTCGAAAATGACTCAGCGAACTTCTGAGGTGTCTGATAGAGAATGCTTTACCCCGGCATTTACTGTGGGGGAGAAGCAGATGCAGCATCGCTGTTGTGATTTTGGGAGGTGTCCGTTTCTATGCCCTCTCCTTTCTTCAACCTAGAGGCCTCAAAAGTTGGTCTACGCTTTCCAGCAGTGAGGAGCCATACTAAATTACGAATGGGGCTCCTTTCTTTTACGTACAAGACATAAATATGACAGACAGATCTGGCAATGCGAGGTTCAGAACTTTTCATCCGTCTATGCAAACGAGCTCCCAATCTCGCGAAACAATTAGCAGGCAATTTGCGGCCTAGATATATATACGTGCAGACGTGAGGGCGACCATCACAAACCTAATCTATGCCATCAAGAAGCCAAGAACAAAATGTGTCGCCATCCTAAGCCTCACAGAGGCCAACAACCCATACACAGGTTATTTAAAATTTCAAAGGTTCAAATATTTTGCAGACGCTGAATCCGTATGGTATGGAATCAAACGTTGCCGTGACCATACCGTAAATACGCTTGACGTCCCTTACATACCACTTCCATTCACTGAAGGAACAAGCCGAGCCAGAAAGGAAAACGCACGAAAAAAGCAAAGAAAACGGAGGTTGGGGATGGAAACAAAAACGGCAGTGACCCCATGGATCCTGTCTTTCCACCCGCCCGTAGGTCTTGGCGCTCTGATCTACGCGTCCCCGGCCTTGGCACTTGGCACTTGGCACTTGGCGATCAGACAGGACTTGGCAGCTTCGATTATCGGAGCTTGGCATGTTTCTCTTGTGGGAGTGTAACCAAGAGCTATTTGCTTGGCGATGCTTTGTTTGCTTCTAACTCCTGGAAGCAGTCTCCTTCGTGCCGATGCGATTGGCTAAATGATGAAGTTCCAGTTGTGCTCCTTTGTGTATGGCTGGCTCTTCAACTCGAAGGTGTGACTCTCTAGATATGCCGGGGCTGTGTCGATAGAAAAAGAAGAGGCAGTGAGCTGTTGTGTACCTTGTGGATGGTTTGGCACAGGCCCCATTTCTGAGCTCAAGCACACGTTGTTCAAGTCCACACACAACCTCATGAGAACTGGGAACTCTATGGAGAGAATGAGAAAGACTGCACTGGACAGGCCAAAACAAATCCGACAGTGCGTGAAGTGACTGATTTTCTTATCTTCCTCGAGCTCGAAGTGAAACCACTGCTCGCTCCTCTTTCTAGCTCCCCGTCAATGCTGCTTACGCTGCGTAGCTATTGGATTTCCTCCCAGGTCTGACAACCAAAACGTCCAACAGCCAGCTAACCATTCGGTCACCGACCTCGGCGGGGCATATTATCATTACACCGCCAAGTATCTCACGTTCCCTTCTTAGGTAGATAAGGTATATGCAGCATCATTCCATGACTTTAGCTTACGCAACTCGCGCTTTCCGTTTACTGCGCTCACCTCACACGGATTTCAGCTCCCGCAAACTGGCCAAGAAATACATGTGCGCATGCTTCCTCAACGCTCGACTGCTGCAGGAAGCATTCCTGAAAACGTCGGAACACCTTATTGCCCTTCACTTACACATAACCGGTTTCTTCCGTTTCGCTGGAGATTCGCATGTTAACACTAACCACCACTACTACACCTGATATTGTATGCGGCTGGCAATGAAGCGTCGGAAGGTTTCAGGATTGAACGCTACCTGAAATAAGGTTTTTTTATCGCTGCCCCTGTGCTTGATGTAACTTACAGCGCCGCGCAATAAGTTTGAAACTATTGAGACTTCTAATCATAATCCACTAGTCCAAAAGTAGTTTAGTGTTTGCACTGTTTATTACTGTAACTAGCTCTATTTAATTAGTTGGGAAAAAAAAAAGAGATCAATGAGTGCATTTAAATATCATGTGACACTATAACTACTTCTAACTATCATGAGTTAAATTATTTTTGGACTAGTGAAATATGATGAGAAGTCTCAATAGTTTCAAACTTA
>QGQJ01000668.1:0-20868 GCA_003206725.1 Blastomyces emzantsi
TCAGTGCACTAGAGCGGTTTCGGTTTAATCGGGGTCGTATCCTGCCGCGACGAAGAAGTTTGCGGCCTCGTCGGGCGTGACGGCATCGACGAGCCGCCCGATTGTGGTCCAGAGCCCTTCGCGCGTGCGCTCGGCAGCCTTGCGCAGCCCCGCCTTCAACTTTGAGAACGCCATCTCGATCGGATTGAAGTCCGGCGAGTAGGGCGGGAGGAACAGGAGCTGCGCGCCCGCCGCCTCGATCGCCGCGCGCACGGCCGGGCCTTTGTGGCTGCCGAGATTGTCCATGATCAAGATGTCCCCGGGTGCAAGTTCGGGCACCAGGACCTGATCGACGTAGACTTGGAAGGCATCGCGGTTGATCGGCCCGTCGAGCACGAACGGCGCGGTGATCCCGGACAGGCGCAGGCCCGCCACCAGGGTCGTGGTCTTCCAATGACCGTGCGGGACGGGGGAGCGCAGCCGCTGGCCGCGGGGACAGCGCCCGCGGGTGCGGGCCATGTTGGTAGCGGTCCACGTCTCGTCGAGGAACACCAGCCGGTCCGGGTCGAGATCGGGCTGGCTCTCGAACCACGCTTCCCGGGCGGCCTTCATGTCCGGCCGATCCTGCTCTGCGGCGTGGGCCGTCTTTTCTTGTACGTCAGGTCGCGCGTCGAGGAAGGCCCACAGCGTGCCGAGCCCGACGGTGAGGCCATGCTCGTCCTGCAACCGGGCGCGCATCTCTTCCAGGGTGATGTCAACCTTCTCGTCGATCAGCGTACGCAGGAACGTCTCGTACGGGTCGAGCTTGGAGCGGCGGGCACGCCCCTGTGGCCGGGCGACCACCGTCCCAGTCGCGGCGAGCGCCGCCATCCAGCGGATCGCGGTTGCCTGGCCGACCCCGAAGCGGGCGGCCGCCTGACGGCGCAAGGTCGCCGCAGCCGCGGTCACCACTCGCTCGCGCAGGTCCAAGCTGTAGGGACGGCCATGCATCACTCCGGCTGTCGACCGGCCGAGTGAATCAGCCTTCCAGCGCCGCGTGAACCCAACCAAGCCGATTCAGCCCAAACCGAAAACGCTCTAGATGTCCGGAACGGGCGGTGAGCCGTCATTGGGTCGCTGCCCGGAAGCAGACGTTCCGCTTTGCGCCCATCTCAGTCATTCGAGGGGCCTGCTCACATCCCCCGAAGCGGACGCCCTTCGACACTGAAACGCCTACACACTGAGCAGTGAGTTGAGGATTGCAGCCAATACATTCCTGGAAAATGGCCCTTTTACTAGAGCGCAAGCAGCAATAAGCGGAACTCAGTTGATTGGCCGCATCAGCACTGCTTCCGTAAAGACCGGCTCCCAGGCCATGATGTGGTCCGTCATCAGGGTCATCGCATCGTCCTTGACCCGCCCTGTAACGAGGTCGACGATGCGGTAGTGCTCTGCCACAGACGCGTCCTGTCTCGTCCGCCCAGCCTTCGAGCGTATGCCGTAAAGCCGCATCTTGTCGCGCAGCTTCATGACGATGCCGGTAAGGATTGGGTTGCCCGCACGGGACAAGAGCGCTTCGTGGAAGGACCGGTCCGCCACGAGATAGGCCGGCACATCACGATCCCGCACAGCCCTCGCAATCTCGTCAGCCCATTTCATGAGGTCGTCAACGTCGACAGCTCCGGCCCGCACGACTTTCGCGAAGGCCTGAGCTTCAAGCTGCACGCGAACCTCGAACAGGTTGCGCAGCTCGTCGAGCGTCGGATCGACAACTCGGAAACCGCGATTGCGGATTGGCTGCAGCAAATCATCGGCGGCAAGCTGGAGAAGCGCCTCCCGAACCGGCGTCGTCGAGATCCCGAGAGAACGGGAGAGCGAGGGGACTGAGAATACCGTGCCCGGCTCGATCGTACCGGCGAGTATGTCGAGGCGTAACTGGCGCTCGACTCGCTCCCGCAAGTTCTCCTCCGTCGCGAGCGGATTGGTTCGATCTTTGCGATCCAGCACGGCACGCCTTCTCCCGGCAGGACCAATAGCGTGTTTCGGCCCTCGCTTGAACTACCACCACCCCAATGGTAATGCGTGACGCGCTACTGAGGCTGCTTCCATGTCTGCTGACATCAAGGAAGGCTATTGCACCCTGTGCCGATCGCGTTGCGGATCGCTCAACAGGATCGAGGGCGGACGGCTCGTGTCCGTCGCACCGAATCCCGCGCATCCGACCGGCGCAGCGCTCTGCGCCAAGGGACGGGCTGCACCGGAACTTCTTGGTAGCCCCCGCCGCTTGACGACGCCCCTTCGTCGCACCCGGGAGCGCGGCAGTGCGGATCCGGGCTGGGTCGAGATCGGCTGGGACGAGGCGATGACAGACATTGCCGCCCGTCTCGGGGATCTGCGTGCACGGCACGGCGCTGAGACGGTCGCCTTCGCGGTCACCACGCCGAGCGGCACGCCGATGGTCGACAGCTTCGAATGGGTGGAGCGGTTCGTCCGGGTCTTCGGCAGCCCCAATCTGATCTACGCCGTCGAGATTTGCGGCTGGCACAAGGATTTCGCCCACGCCCTGACCTTCGGCCGCGGGATCGGCACCCCCGATTACGAGACGGCCGATACCATCGTGCTGTGGGGCCACAACCCGACCCGCACGTGGCTCGCCCAAGCGACACGCATCGCGGACGCCCGCAGGCGCGGAGCGACCGTCGTGGTGGTCGATCCCAAGCGCGGCGGCTCCGGCGAGACGGCCGACCTCTGGCTACCGATCCGCCCGGGGGCGGACGGAGCCCTGGCGATGGGGGCGATCCGCCACCTTCTGCGGGAGGGAAGCTACGACAGGACCTTCGTCCACGACTGGACGGACGCGGCGTTCCTCGTCGATCGTGCCACTGGACGTCTTCTGAAGGCCGCCGAGTTGTGGCCCGGCGCCAGCGGCTTTGTCGTGCTCGACGAAGCGGGGCGGCCGCAGCCGCGCGACCCACGCGACCCGACTGCCGGTGCTGCCGCGCAACTCGACACACAGGTCCGCCTGATGGACGCCGCGGGCAACAGGCGCGCGTGTGCCAGTGTCCTGCGCCTGCTGACCGAAGAGGCCGACATTTACGATCCGGCCCGTGTCGCTGCGATCACCCAACTCGATCCTGCGGCGATCGCGCGCTTCAACGCGCTCTTCGCGGGCGCGCCACGGCTCGCCTACCATTCCTGGACGGGGGTGGGGCAACACACCAACGCCACCACCACCGAGCGTGCGATCGCGACGCTCTACGCCCTTACGGGAGCCGTTGACCGCGACGGCGGCAACCTCTGGACGACCGCCCCTCCGACCCGATCGGTGAATGCCTACGATCTGCTGGCCCCGGCGCAGCGGGCAAAGGCCCTCGGCTTGGCCGAATTGCCCCTCGGGCCGCCGAGCCGGGGATGGATCACCGCTCGCGACTTCACCCGCGCCGTGCTCGAGAGCGTGCCCTACCGCGTGCGCGGCTTGATGAGCTTCGGTACGAACTTCGTGGTCTCGCAGGGGGATACGGGCCGCAACCAAGCCGCTCTGGAAGCGCTGGACTTCCACGTCCACGTCGACATGTTCCTGAATCCGACCGCCGCGAATGCCGACATCGTCCTGCCGGCAAGTCTGCCCTGGGAGCGCGAGGCGCTGAAGGTCGGGTTCGAGATCACGCAGGAAGCGGTGGAACTGGTGCAGCTGCGCCAAGCCATGGTGCCGCCCCTGGGCGGCACCCGCTCCGACTACGCCATCGCCTTCGATCTCGCCTGTCGCCTCGGGCATGGCGAACAGTTCTTCGGCGGCTCGATCGAAGCCGGCTGGAATTACCAGCTCGCGCCCGTCGGGCTGACGGTAGACGACCTACGGGCATGCCCCGGGGGCATCGGCCTGCCTCAGCCGACGGCCCGGCGCAAATACGAAGCCCTCCGCCAGGACGGGTCGGTCGCCGGTTTTCCCACGGCGACGGGGCGGATCACGCTCTACTCCGAGGATCTGCTCGCGTATGGGCAGCCCCCTCTCGCCCGCCATGTCGAGCCCGCAGGACTCGACGAACCCGGCCTGCCGCTGGTGATGTCGACCGCCAAGACCGGTTGGTATGTGCACAGTGCCTACCGCCACATCGCCTCGCTGCGGAAGCGCGCGGCAGCGCCGACCGTCGAGGTGGCGCCCGACGACGCCCGCCTCCGCGGGATCGCCGAGGGCGATGCCGTCATCGTGCGGACCGCTCACGGCGAGGCCCACCTGCGGGCGCGCATCGACGCGACGCTGCCGAGCGGGACGGTGATCACGGAGTTTGGCTGGTGGGAGGATTGCCCGCCCCTGGGGCGTGAGGGCTCGCCGGTTGCCGGGTCGACGAGCGCCAACGTCAATGCCGCCCTGTCCGACGTGGCCCGCGATCCGGTAAGTGGTTCCGTGCCCCTGCGGGCGGTGGCTTGCGAGCTTGTCCGCGCCGTCGGGGCCAATCGCGGACGTTGGCAAGGCCGGCGCTCGTTCCGCGTCGCGTCGCTGCGGCGCGAGGGGGCGGACATCGCCGCGTTCACTCTCGCGCCTGCGGATGACGGTCCTCTTCCCGCCTACCTTCCCGGCCAATACGCCATCCTCCACGCCACAGTCCCGGGCCTCAGCCGCGCCTATTCCCTGACGGGTGACGCCCTGACGCCGGAGACCTACGAGATCGGCGTCAAGCACCACGCCGCGCAGGAAGGCCGGCCGGCCGGACGAATGTCGAGCCTCGTCCACGGGCTGAAGCCCGGCGATCCGGTCGAGCTCGAAATGCCGGCGGGCACGTTCACTCCGCCGCTTGGGGGGGATCGCCCCATCGTCCTGCTGGCGGCCGGGGTCGGCATCACCCCGTTCGTAGGCTACCTCGCCGCGCTTGCCGCGCGCCCGGACTCCGCGCCCGAGGTGCATCTGGTCGCGATCTCCCGCAACGGAGCGGAGGAGGCCTTCGGGGTCCGCCTCCGCGAGGCCGCGGCGGCCCTCCCACGCCTGCGGATCACCCGCGTGTTCACGCGCCCGCGCCCGGAGGATCGGCTCGGGGTCGATTACGAGCGGGCCGGTCGGCCGGCCATGTCCGAGCTGGCCCTGCCGGATCCGGCGTGCCGCCCCCTCGTGTACCTGTGCGGGCCGGATGCCTTCCTCCGCGACGGGAGGGCGGCCCTGACGAGACTCGGCGTCCCGCGCTTCGACGTGTTCAGCGAGAGCTTTGCGTCGGCCATGGCCGTGCCTTCTGACCTTGCACCGCGAACCGTGCGCCTTGCCCGCAGCGGAACGGGCTTCACCTGGACGCCCTCCGCCGGAACCCTGCTCGATGCGGCCGACGCGGCGGGGCTCGGGCTGCCGAGCGGCTGTCGGGCGGGCCAGTGCGAAAGCTGCAGCGTGCCCGTCGCGTCCGGGTCGGTCGCCCACCTCGGCCCCTACGACGGCGAGCCCGACCATTGCCTGACCTGCCGCGCTGTGCCGGTCAGCGACCTCGTCCTCGACGCCTGAAAGGAAGACACGACCGATGAGCGATACGGCTACCTTGACGCCCATCGCCCCGCCCAGTCCGGATCTAGCCCGGGAGGGGCGTCTCGTGCGCGTCTCGCAGGCGATCGTGGCCTTCGCCGAGCGTTGGTTCCCCGACAGCTACGTCTTCGTTCTCATTGCAGCTTGCATCGTCGCCCTGGGAGTATTCGCCCACGGGAGCGAACCGCTTGCGATCAGCAAGGCGTTCGGCGACGGCTTCTGGAGCCTGATCCCCTTCACCATGCAGATGGCGCTGGTGGCGGTCGGCGGCTACGTCGTTGCCGTCTCGCCCCCCGTGGCCGGGTTGATGCGCAGGGCCGCCGCCCTGCCGCGCACCGGGCGCGGGGCCGTGGTGTTCGTTGGCATCACCAGCATCTTGCTGTCTCTGCTCAATTGGGGCGTCAGCCTGATTTTCTCCGGCTTGCTGGTGCGCGAAATCGCCCGCCGGCAGGATCTGCGCCTCGATTACCGGGCCGCCGGCGCGGCAGGCTATCTCGGCCTCGGCTTCGGCTTCACCCTCGGCATCAGCTCGGGGCCGGCACAGCTGCAAGCCAATGCCGCCAGCATTCCGGCCTCGCTCCTGCCGATCACGGGCGTGATCGGCTTCGAGCAGACCATCCTGACGTGGCAGAACCTCGTCGTCGTCGCCTTCGGCACGCTGCTCTCGGCCGCGATCTGCTACCTGACCACCCCCTCGGATGCGAATGCCCGAACGGCCGCAGATCTTGGGATCGACCTCGTCGACGCCCAGCCCAAGGTGATCCGCGCGAGCCGACCGGGCGAATGGCTGGAGCACAGCCCGCTTCTGACGATCCTCGTCCTCGTCCTCGCATCCGGGTGGCTCTACGATGCCTTCAAGGCGGGCAACCCGCTGATCACGATGTCGGGCCTCAACACCTACAACTTCGTGTTCCTGCTGCTCGGCGCCCTGCTGCACTGGCGGCCGCGGGGCTTCATCGCGTCCTTCGCCAAGGCGATGCCGAGCGTCTCCGGCGTGCTGCTCCAGTTCCCCTTCTACGGCGGCATCGCCTACATGCTGACCAAGGTGAAGGCGGCGGACGGCTCGACCCTGTCGGACGCCATCGCCCACGGGTTCGTCAGCCTCGCCCACGGATCAGGGGCCTTCTCGGTCCTCGTCGGGATCTACTCGGCGGTGCTCGGCTTCTTCATCCCCTCGGCCGGCGGCAAGTGGGTGATCGAAGCCCCCTACGTGATGAAGGCGGCCAATGAGGTCGGCGCCCATCTCGGCTGGACGGTGATGGTCTACAACATCGCCGAGACGCTGCCGAACTTCATCAATCCGTTCTGGATGCTCCCGCTGCTCGGCGTGCTCGGGCTGAAATCCCGCGATCTCATCGGCTATACGGCGGTGCAGTTCATGATCCACCTGCCGATCATGCTGGTGCTGGCGGCGGTCCTGATGACGACCTTCACCTATCATCCCCCGATCGTGCCGTGACGGCCGCGCCCGGCGCCGCCGCGCTCGGACTGCGCTCAAAGGTGATCCCTTGATTCCGTTCTTCGATCACGATGCGGTTCATGCCGCCCTTGACCATCCGCGCCTGATCGAAGCTCTGCGCGGCGCCTTCGCCGCCGCCGATATCGAGGCCCCCGTCCGGACCGCCCACGAGGTCGGCGCGGCGGAGGCGCCCGGTCGCCTGCTGGCCATGCCGGCCTGGCGCCGGGGTGACGTGGTCGGCGTCAAGCTGGTGAACGTGTTCCCCCGCAATGCCGAGCGCGGCCTCGGCGCCGTCCACGCGGTGTACGTCCTGTTCGATGGAAAGACGGGAGCGCCCCGCGCGATGATCGACGGCGAGGCGCTGACGAACCGCCGCACCGCCGCCGCCTCGGCGCTCGCCTCGACGTACCTCTCTCGTCCAGACAGCGCGGTGCTTGCCCTTGTCGGGACCGGCCACCTCTCGCCGGCGCTCGCCCACGCGCACGTCGCCATCCGGCCGATCCGGCGCGTGCTGGTCTGGGGTCGTTCGGCAGCGAAGGCCGAGGCCCTGGCGGCGCGGCTGCGGGAGGAGGGGCTTCCCGCCGAGCCGGCGGCCGATCTTCCGGCGGCGGTCTCGGCCGCCGACATCGTCAGCTGCGCCACGACCTCGACGCAGCCGCTGGTGCTTGGCCGTCACGTCCACCCCGGTACCCATGTCGACCTCGTGGGCGCCTTTACGCCCGCGATGCGCGAGAGCGACGACGCGCTGATTCGCGTCGCCCGTGTCTATGTCGACACCTATGCCGGGGCCCTGCGCGAGGCCGGCGACCTGACGCAGCCGATCGCGGACGGCACGTGGTCGGAGGACCGGCTCGCGGGCGACCTGCACGACCTATGCAGCGGGGCGAAGGCTGGCCGCAGGGACGCCGAAGAGATCACCGTGTTCAAGTCCGTCGGCGCGTCCCTGGAAGATCTCGTCGCTGCCTCGCTCGTCGTCGAAGGGTAAGGTTCACACGGGCAGCGGGCTGTCCGTCTTGACCTCCTCCATCACCGCGTAGGTGCGTGTCTCCTTCACGCCGGGCAGATCGACCATGACCTGCCCCAGAAAGCGGCGGTAGGCGGCCATGTCCTTCACCCGGGCCTTGAGCAGGTAGTCGAAGCCTCCGGCCACCATGTGGCATTCCAAGATCTCGGGCACGCGGCGAACCTCCGCTGAGAAGCGGTCGAACACCGTGCCGGTGGTCTTGTCGAGCAACACTTCGATGAACACCAGCAATCCCAAATCGAGCATCGCCGGATCGAGGCGAGCACCGTAGCCAGTGATGTATCCCTCGCGGGTCAGCCGCTTCAGACGTTCGGCCGTGGCGGTGGGCGAGAGCCTCAGCCGCTCGGCGAGGTCGACGGTTGATATGCGCCCGTCCTGCTGCAGGATGCGCAGGATAGCAGCATCAGTCGAGTCCGTGCTTTTCACTACCAGAAGGCTATTCCATCGAGAAATCCGCCGACTTTCGGCGCGATTGTTGGATGTTATCACCGCCCTAGCGCCCCTACAACATCTCAAGAGGCGGGCCAAGGGCCGGCGGAGGGAGACGGGTTCTGCCATGTCGATCGTGTCTTCAGCCCGGCGCGTTGCACACGTTCACGCGTCGTTTGCGGACTTCCAGGACGACCTGCCTGCACTGTCGCCGCTGCGCATGGCGATCGTTGCGGCTCACCGGCGCCCTGAGGCGGAGTGCCTGGCGCCACTCCTCGATCTCGCGCAGCTTCCTTCAGAGGCGGCGGCCCGTGTCGCCGCGACGGCACGCGGCCTCGTCGCGGGCCTGCGGCGGACCACACCGCGGGGCGGCGTCGAAGGCCTGATTCACGAGTACGACCTGTCGAGCCAGGAGGGCGTGGCCTTGATGTGCCTTGCCGAGGCCTTGCTGCGCATCCCGGACGCCGCAACCCGCGACGCGCTGATCCGCGATAAGATCGCCTCCGGTGATTGGCGGGCCCATCTCGGCCACAGCCCCTCGCCGTTCGTCAACGCGGCCACCTGGGGCCTTCTGGTGACCGGCAAGCTCACCGCGACGACGAACGAGGGCGGATTGTCCTCGGCCCTGACGCGCCTGATCGGGCGGGGTGGGGAGCCGTTGATCCGGCGAGGCGTGGACCTTGCCATGCGGCTGATGGGCGAGCAGTTCGTGATGGGTGAGACCATCGCCGAGGCGCTGCGCCGGGCACGCCGCCGTGAGGCGAAGGGCTTCACCTATTCCTACGATATGCTCGGCGAGGCCGCGGTCACGGCCGAGGATGCCGGCCGCTACCAAGCCTCTTACGAGGCGGCGATCCATGCCATCGGGCAGGCGTCCGCCGGTCGGGGCATCACCGGGGGGCCGGGCATCTCGATCAAGCTCTCGGCGCTGCACCCGCGCTACACCCGGATGAAGCGCGCCCGCGTGCTCGATGAGCTGATCCCCCAGGTGAAGGCGCTGGCCCTGCTAGCCAGGGGGTACGACATCGGCTTGAACATCGACGCCGAGGAAGCCGATCGGCTCGACCTGTCCCTCGACATCCTCGAGGCCCTCGCCACCGATCCGGAGCTCGGGGCATGGAACGGACTTGGGTTCGTCATCCAGGCCTACGGGCGGCGTTGCCCCTTCGTCATCGACTGGCTTGTCGATCTCGCCCGCCGGAGCGACCGCCGCCTGATGGTACGGCTGGTGAAGGGCGCCTACTGGGACAGCGAGATCAAACGGGCGCAGGTCGAGGGGCTTTCCGACTTCCCGGTCTTCACCCGCAAGGCCCACACCGACGTGTCCTACCTCGCCTGCGCTCGGAAGCTGCTGGCCGCGCCGGACGCGGTGTTTCCGCAATTCGCCACGCACAACGCGCAGACCCTGGCCAGCATCGTGGAGATGGCCGGCCCGGATTTCCGGCCCGGCGACTACGAGTTCCAGTGCCTGCACGGGATGGGCGAAGCGCTCTACGAGGCCGTGGTCAGCGCCGGCGTCATCGGCCGCCCGTGCCGGATCTACGCCCCTGTGGGCACCCACAAGACCCTGCTCCCCTATCTCGTCCGGCGACTCTTGGAGAACGGCGCGAACTCCTCCTTCGTCAACCGCATCGCCGACGCGTCCGTATCAATCGACGACCTCATCGCCGATCCAGTCTCCACAGTGCGGGCGATGCGCGAGCCGGGGGCGGCACACGAGCGGATCGCGGCCCCGCGCGACCTGTTCGGCGCTGGGCGGCCAAACTCGGCCGGCTTAGATCTGAACGACGAGGCCGTGCTCGCCCAGCTCGCCACCGACCTAGCTAAGGGAGCCACCAGGGCCTGGACTGCCGTTCCATCCGGACGCTCCGCTGCGGAGGCCTGCGAACCGGTCCTCAACCCTGCCGATTGCGGCGACGTGGTGGGCCATGCGCGCGCCGCGGAGCCCGCCGACATCGCCCAGGCCCTGGCGACCGCATCGGCGGCTGTGCCGGATTGGGTCGCGACGCCACCAGCCCTCCGGGCCAAGCTGCTCCGCGCCGCCGCGGACGCTTTCGAGATGCGGATGCCGGTTCTGCTTAGCCTGATCGTGCGGGAGGCGGGCAAGTCCCTGTCGAATGCCGTCGCCGAGGTGCGGGAAGCGGTGGACTTCCTGCGCTACTATGCCGGCGAGGCCGAACGGGTCTGCAGCCCCGACCACGGACGGTCCCTTGGCCCGGTCGCCTGCATCTCGCCCTGGAATTTCCCCCTCGCGATCTTCACCGGGCAGGTGGCGGCCGCCCTCGCGGCTGGCAACACCGTGCTCGCCAAGCCGGCGGAGGAGACCCCGCTCGTCGCGGCTGAGGCCGTGCGGCTCTTGAGCGAAGCCGGGATCCCCGTGGATGTGCTGCATCTCCTCCCCGGTGCGGGCGACGTCGGCGCCGCGCTCGTCGGCGATGCGCGGGTTCAAGGCGTGATGTTCACCGGCTCGACCGCCGTCGCCCGTCTGATCCAGCGGACCCTCGCGGATCGCCTGACCACGGACGGACGCCCGGTGCCGTTCATCGCCGAGACCGGGGGGCAGAACGCGATGATCGTGGATACCTCCGCACTGCCCGAGCAGGTTGTGACGGACGTCCTCGCCTCCGCTTTTGATTCGGCCGGTCAACGCTGCTCGGCCCTGCGCATCCTGTGTCTGCAGGAGGAGATCGCCGAAAAGACGCTGGCCGTGCTGCACGGCGCCCTGTGCGAGTTGGAAGTGGGCGACCCCCGGCGCCTGTCCGTCGATATCGGTCCGGTGATTACCTCCGGGGCGGCCGAAGGGATCACCCGCCACATCGAGACGATGCGGATGCGCGGCCATAAGATTACGCAATTGGGCAAGACCCCGGCCACGGATGCGGGCACCTTTGTCCCTCCCACGGTGATCGAGATTGCCAAAATCTCGGATGTGGAGGCCGAAGTGTTCGGCCCAGTGCTTCACGTGCTGCGCTATCGGCGGGATGATCTCGACGCGCTCATCGACGCCATTAATGCCACCGGCTACGGGCTGACCTTCGGCCTGCACACCCGAATTGAGGAGACGGTTACGCGCGTTCTTGACCGGATCGAGGCGGGCAACATCTATGTGAATCGCAACACCATCGGCGCTGTGGTCGGCGTGCAGCCATTCGGCGGCTCGGGCCTGTCCGGGACAGGGCCGAAGGCCGGCGGTCCGCGCTACCTCCGCCGCCTGCTGCCTCGCCTGGCTCCGTCCGCAGCCGGTGCGACCGCAGCTCCGTCCTCCGCCGATGCGGTCGCTCAGGATTACATCAGATGGCTCCGGCAGCGGGGCCACGCCGATGTCGCGACCCGAGTCGAAAGTTATTTCGCCCGGGCACCTGCCGGCACCGAATGCGTGTTGCCGGGCCCGGTCGGTGAACGCAACATCTACAGCCTCCGTCCTCGCGGCCCAATCGCGGCCTTGGCCTCGGGCGAGGAGGGAACATTGCTCCAGGTCGGCGCGATCCTGGCGACCGGCCAGAGCGCCGTGATCACGGCTGCGAGGGCGTTATCGGGCCTGTTCGACGGCTTGCCTGCGGGGGTCCTGCGGAAGATCGTCCCCGCAGAGGATCCCGCGACCGCCCCCGGACTTGGCGGCGTGCTCCACGAAGGCGAACGGGCCGACCTCGCGGGGCTGACCCGCCGGATCGCCGGACGGAGCGGTCCAATCTTGACGATCCAGTCGATCCTCACGGCGTCCAATCTGGAGGATTACGAGCTCTCAGATCTCTTCGAAGAACGGTCGGTGTCGATCAACACGGCGGCGGCAGGTGGCAATGCGAGCCTGATGGCCCTCGACGCCTGATCCCATGCGATTTTGCAGCGCCTCATAGCACTTATCGAGAGGAAGGAATGGCAACGCCCATCCCGTACGACCGCGAAACGGATGGTAGGCGGAATGTTCTCTACGACCGGCAGATGAGGTGTAGTCAGCGAGGTCGAACGATGTGCCCGTCTTGTAGTTGGCGCCGAAGCGAGTGGCTTGACCGTTTTGATAGATTCCGTTGTTGCGCCCGTGATGAGTTGATTTCGGAATAGCTGCTTCGACGCCATGGACTCTCCAGAGCAGCCATTCCGCTATCAGCCAATTCCAGCCAACCACCGAGCGTCCGCTTCCTTCCAACCTGCTCGCGAAACCGGAACAGCGCATAATCCGGCAGGCAGGCCATCTCGCCGCTTGGCAGCGCTCTCTCCGAGATCTTGATCAGATCGGGGTTGCGCTGATCGAGCCTCCAGAAGACGAACGACAGGAGTGGCAGGGGGCCGAGGGCGATGACGACGACGCTCAACGGCCTACCGGCCTGCAGAGCTCTGACGATCGCAGCGGAGATTACACCGGCGAGAATGACGAAGAAGTTGCAGACCGATACGCGCTGCTGGGCATGCAGGGCGAAGAACCTCGAGAGGTGTTTCATCGCCTTGTTCGGCATCAAGCGGCCAGTACCGGGCGGAACCGTCGCGCCCGCAGCGGGCGCGACGACTCCCGGCGAAGGAGATTGCCGATTCGCGTTCAAAATCGATCTCCCGGAACTGACCGCAACGTCCCGGGCTCTAAACGACTGGGTGTCGCAGTCGGAAGGGACAAGGACGGCGAAGTATCGTCCAGCCGGCGGGACCTAGTGGAACATCGGCCGATCGAGTGTACGGCGACCACCGCGGCGCGGCCGTTTCGCCGGCCGAAGACGCGGGATCGAACCCACCAAGCGTGTGCCGCGCTGAGACGTCCGTGACCAAAGGACGAGGAAGGGGGCGGCCGCGCTTCTTCGACTCGGCGGACCGATCGTAAGCATGGCGTTGTGTATCGCCTTGCCGGCGAGCGTTCCGGAGTCGCTCGCGCCTGCCGCGGGCGGAGTCATGATGGCCATGCATGACGGCAAAGCCTGCTGGCGGTCAGATCGGCCCTAATGACTGAGAGGCCGCCGACTTGAATCGTTTCGGACGTGGTCGCAACTTTTTGGGATCCGGCCGCTGCGCCGCGCATGGCTTCGTCTGCGCGATCGGGAACGATCACCTGCAGCCAGTCCGCAGCAGGTCCATCGTCACGGATGTTCGGAGGTCCGTCGGCGTCGAGGCGGCACCTACTGCACCGACGCGTGCTGCGCGTTCCTTCGCTGCATGCTAGGATCGCGGGTGCTTCGAAGCCGAGCGCCCCCGTTTCATGCCTTTGCCCGACATGCGCCGGGCATCGAGCTTGCGTGATTCGACGTGCAGTCCGGGTGCTGCGGAGTGCGCCAAGTCAGCGCAATGACGAAGGAAACGAACGAAGGAACGGATCCGCAACCCGTTCTGCAGTCTGGGGAGAAATCCTCCCTCCAGGTGGGGAGCGCTGGGGAGAATGCCCAGGGAGCGATCTCTTAAGCCATTGCCACCACTCGTTTTTCCGGCGTGGAAAATGAGTGGTGGAGCTGAGGGGAATCGAACCCCTGACCTCCGCAGTGCGATTGCGGCGCTCTCCCATCTGAGCTACAGCCCCGTCGAGGCGCCGGCCTTGTAGGCGCGGGCGGCTCAGCCTGTCAATTCCTGTTTCACCGCCGCCTGCCGCACACCGCTCCCGGTGCTGCCGCGCGGGCGCCCCGAGGATAGCGCGCGGACCTGCATGAACGCCCTGATCTGGCTCTTCGACACGGTCGTCCAGCTCTTCATCTACGTCCTCATCGCCAGCGCGGTCCTGAGCTGGCTGGTGGCGTTCAACGTGGTGAATGTCCGCAACCCGATCGTCGCCCAGATCGGCGAGGTGCTCTACCGCATCACCGAGCCGGTGCTGCGGCCGATCCGCAACCTGCTGCCCAATCTCGGCGGCGTCGACATCTCGCCGATCATCCTGATCCTGCTGCTGCTGTTCATCAGCCGCCTTCTGCACGAATATGCCGTGCCCCAGGCGTATATCTACGCGCAGTAGGATCGAGTGACCGTGAAGACAAATCCAGGCCGGTTCTTCGAGGATTTCCGCCTCGGCGAGACCATCCGCCACGCCACCCCCCGCACCGTCACGGTGGGCGACGCGGCGCTCTACACCGGCCTCTACGGCCCGCGCTTCGCCGTGCAATCGTCGGACGCCTTCGCCCGGGCCCTCGGCTACCCGAAGAGCCCGCTCGACGACCTGCTGACCTTCCACATGGTGTTCGGCAAGACCGTGCCGGACGTCTCGCTCAACGCGCTCGCCAATCTCGGCTACGCCGAGGGCGGGTTCCGGCGGCCGGTCTATCCGGGCGAGACCCTGTCGACCGTCTCCGAAGTAATCGGCCTCAAGGAGAGCTCGAACCGGCAGACCGGCGTGGTCTATGTCCGCTCGGTGGGCTCCGACGAGGCCGGCGAGACCGTGCTGAGCTATTGCCGCTGGGTGCTGGTGCGCAAGCGCGACCCCGAGGCGGCCATCGCCGAGGAGCACGTGCCGACGCTGGCCAAGGTGGTCGACCCGCAGGACCTCGCGGGCGCCCTGCCGAAGCTGTCCGCCGCGGCCTACGATTCGGAGCTCGCCGGCAGCCCGCACCGCTTCGCCGACTACGCGGTCGGCGAGAAGATCGACCATGTCGACGGCATGACCGTCGAGGAGGCTGAGCACCAGATCGCCACGCGCCTGTTCCAGAACACCGCCAAGGTCCATTTCGACGGGCTGGCCGCCAAGGACACACGGTTCGGCCGGCGGCTGATCTATGGCGGGCACGTGATCTCGCTGGCCCGGGCGCTCAGCTTCAACGGCCTGGGCAACGCCTTCGCGCTGGCAGGCATCAATGCCGGCCGTCACGTGGCGCCGCTCTTTGCCGGCGACACGGTCTATGCCTGGAGCGAGGTCCTGGCCGCCGCCGATGTCGGTCGCGACGATGTCGGCCTCCTGCGCCTGCGCACGGTGGCCACCAAGAACCAGCCCTGCGGCGCCTTTCCGGATCGGGCGGGCGAGGGCTACGACCCGGCCGTGATCCTCGACCTGGATTACTGGGCGTTCGTGCCGAAGTAGGGCTGGGCTCGATAGGCGGATCGGTCTCGATAGGGCGGGCTTTCCCTCCCCGCAGGGGGCGCGCGCAGATGTGTTGGTCTCCGCGGCCCGCGTCCGGCGCCGATGTATCGGAACGCTATCGCTCGCCCGGCAGCGGGCGCGATGTCCGACCCTCACAGGAGCGCCGGATGCATCCTGTCCCATCGATGGAGGCCGTGACGATCCGGCCGGCAGGCCTGGACGATGCGCCGGCCATCGCGGCGATCCATGTCGCCGCCTGGCAGGAAACCTATGCCGGGCTTCTGCCCTCTGAAATGATCGCGGCCCAGACGGTGGAGCGCCGCCTCGCGGTCTGGACGCGCATCCTCGGCGATCCGGAATCCGGCACGGCGGTCGAGGTTGCCGAGGGGCCTGCGGGTTTCGTCGGCTTCGGGTCCTGCGGCGCCCAGCGCTCGGCCGAGCTAGTGGCGGACGGCTTCGACGCGGAGGTCAGTGCGATCTACGTCCTGAGCGCCGCGCAGCGGCGCGGGACCGGGAGCACCCTGATGGCGGCGCTGGCGGCCCACCTGCGACGGAGCGGTCATCGTGCCGCCAGCCTCTGGGTGCTGCGCGACACTGCGACGGCCCGGCGGTTCTACGAGCGCCTCGGCGGTGTCGTGGTCGGCGAGCGGGCGGAGCGGCGGGAGCAGGCCACGCTCGTGGAGGTCGCCTATGGCTGGCGTGATCTTGCGGCGCTTCGGCGGGGTCCGATTTCCGGCTGACGGGCTCGCAAGGATGGTTCTGGTCGGGCGACCCAAGAACAAAAAAATCAGCGCAGCCCGTTGCGCACCACGCCGGCTTCCACCGCCACCGTGAGGCGGTCCGTGGCCGCCCATTCGACGCCGGCGCGGGCGTTCGGCAGGATCGCGATATCCTCCCGGGTGAGGGGCGGGCTGAACGGGGTCGGCCCGACTCGCAGGGTGTCGTGCACGGCGCCCGCTCCCACCTTGGCGTAGAGCAGCACGTCCGGCGTCAGCAGCGTCCCGACCTTCACTTCGAGCGCGCCGGCGAAGTCACGGCTGTAGGCTAGGCGCCCGAAGCCCGGGGTGAGAGTCCCGTCGAGGCCGGCGAGATAATCCAGGCCGCCGCTGATCCCGTAAAGGAGCGGCCCCTCCTGCCACATCCGGCCGCCCTCGAACCCGAGGGTCGGGCCGGAATAGCTCCCGACATGCCGGGACGTGCCGACGGCGTAGCCGGCCGACAGGCGGGCATAGGAACCGGTCTAGCGGCCGGCATCCTCGACCGGGTCCAGGGCGAAGGACGGCAGCGGCGCGAAACCTACGAGCGGCAGGAACGCCTGGGCGGCGGCGGGGCCGGCCGGCAGCAGGCAGAGGCCGAGGCAGGCAGCGAATCGGCGCGGACGGAAACCGGCGGATCTGATCATGCCGGCATGATAGCCGAACGCGCCGGCGGTGGACCAGATCAGGCCGCGAGGGGCCGATCGCCGACCAGCTGCCGGAACGGCTGCACCATCACGCGCCGGCCGGTGAGATCATGCACGCTGACCTGCCATTCGGACCAGTCCGTCCGGTCGGACAGCGCCCGCATCACATCGACGGCGACCCGGCGCGCCCGCAGGGGAAGCCGCCCGGCTGCGCGGATATCCGCGCCGCGCGCGTCGAACACGCATTCGAGGCCATTGGTGCAGTGGAACCGGTAGCGGGCCATCGGGGCTCCTGTCGCATCCTACGCGATGCCGTCTCGATGTTCTATATATGTTCCTACGTCGATGGAACATCCCCCAGGTACGATCGGCCGCAGGTTCGTATGGATCGGCCCGGGACCGGCCGCCGGCTCGCGCACGATCGGAACCGAGATGCGCGCCCCACGCCCCACGCCCGACGGTCCGGCAATCCGCGCCGGCCGCCGGGCTTCGTGCTCAGTGTGCCGGTGACCGAAGCTTGTCGGCGCCCGCCCTTATAAACCCGTGATATCGCTCACCGCGGATCTCGGGTGTGCAGCGAGTGTGTCGGCCAATGAGTACGATGTTTGTCGGTCAAGCCGATGCAAAGCTCCCGCTGACCTTTTTGCCCCGCTTCTAAGTCTTAGCGTTGACCTGATCGCAATACCTAGTCCTTCCGTCTACCGTGCGGATGGGCCGAAGGATCAGGGTCAGATCGCCCCTGCGTCCGGCTCGGCTCGCCGAGCCTTGCCAGGGTAATCGGCCGGCAAGATGAAGGGGAACGGCCCCGGAGCGCGATCGGTCGTCGCGGCATGGGTGACGACGGCGCCATCCGTCACGGCGTGGAGCAGGAAGCCCGGCGGCTCCAGGACGAAGCACGAGGGGGCGTCGGGCTGCAGGTCCAGGGCGACCTGGTGGGCAACCGAGGGGGCGATCTGGCAGGCGCGACCGCCGAACACGGTCTGGATCGAGCGGTGGACGTGGCCGCACAGGATCCGAGCGACCTGGGGATGCCGTGCGACGATGGCCCCGAGTTCGGCGACGCCGTCGAAAAGGCGCACGGCATCCATGTGGCCGATGCCGGTCTCGAAGGGCGGGTGGTGCAGCATCACCAGAGTCGGCGCCTCTGGCCGGGCCGCGAGGGAAGCAGCGAGAAAATCCAGCGTCTCGGGGGCGAGCGCCCCATGGCTCTCGCCCGCCACGAGACTGTCGAGGCCGACGATCCGGACGGGCCCCCGGTCCACCGTGAAGTTGAGGTAGCCCGCCGCCGGCAGGTAGCCACCGCCGGCGAAGGCGCGGCGGAAGGGCTCCCGCCGATCGTGATTGCCGGGCACGGCGAAGACCGGCATCGGAAGCCGGGCGAACAGTTCCTGAAGGAGGGTGTATTCCTCGTCCAGGCCGCAATCGGTGAGGTCGCCGCTGACGAGCACACAATCCGGCCGGGGCGCAAGGCGCAGCAGCGCGTGGATCGCGTGCTCGGCGAACAGGTTCGTCGCCGAGACGCCGTAGGCGAGCGCCCCGCGCGGCCGGATGTGGAGGTCGGAGATCTGGGCGATGAGCATGGTCAGGCGTCCCTCGGAAATTCCAGGAGCGCGCGGCCCTCGATGGTGAAGGCGGCGAGTTGGCCGGGGCTGAAGGCCAGCCCGGATGGCAAATCGAGGCGTAAGACCTGCCCGGCCACCTCCACGAGAAGTCGCTGGGTCGCGCCGAAGAAGGTGGTGGCGGTGATACGGGCGAGGATGGCCCCGTCGCCCGGCGCGTCGCGGAGGCGCGCCGCCTCGGGACGGAAGCAGAGGGTGGCCTGCCGGTCCGGCCCACCAGCCGGCAGGTCGGCCCGTGTCTCACCCCCGTCGAGGATGAGCCGGCCCTCGCGGACCGGGCCGGCGAGACGGTTCATCGTGCCGACGAAATCGGCCACGAAGTCGCTCGAGGGCCGGTGGTAGATGACCTCCGGCCGGTCGATCTGCACAATCCGCCCCGCCTGCATGACGGCGATCCGGTCGCCGATGGCCATGGCCTCGGCCTGATCGTGCGTGACGTAGACCGCGGTGATGCCGAACTCCCGCAGCAGCAAGCCGATCTCGGTCCGCAGCCGCTCCCGCAGCACGGCGTCGAGGGCCGCCAGGGGCTCGTCGAGGAGAAGGACGCGCGGCTTGATCGCCAGCGCGCGGGCGAGCGCGCAACGCTGGCGCTGCCCGCCGGAGATCGCCGTGATCCGCTTGCCAGCGTGCTCGTCGAGGCCGACCAAAGCGAGCAGACGCGCGGCCTCCGCCCTCCGCTCGGCCGCGGGCATCCCGCGCACCCTCAGCCCGTAGGCCACGTTCTCGGCGACCGTCATATTCGGGAACAGGGCGTAGGACTGGAACACCATCCCGACGTTGCGCCGTTCGATCGGCACCTGGGTCACGTCTTCCCCGTCGAACCGGATCATGTCCGGCCCGTTCGGCCGCTCGAGCCCGGCGATCAGGCGGAGGAGCGTGGTCTTCCCGCAGCCGGAGGGCCCGAGCAGCACCAGGATCTCGCCGGCCGGGACGTGCAGGTCCGTCGGGTGCAGGACGGTGGTGCCGTGGAAGGACTTGCTGAGGCCGCGCGCCGTGATCGCCGCGCCGCGCGGGGGGGCGGCGTTCGCCGAGAGAGTCATGGTCCGAGGCGCTCGCGTCTGGGGCCCGCGACCATCTGCAGGCCGACGAGCGGGGGGACGATCATCACGAGGAAGACGAGGGTGTAGGCGGAGGCGATCTCCAGGCGCATCGAAGCGTAGGCATCCGCGAGACCGACCGGCAGGGTCTTGGTCGTCGGGGTGTGCATCATCCAGGTGAGGTTGAACTCGCCGACGGAGAGCGTCACCACGGTGAGCGATCCGGCGAGGATACCCTCGCGGACATTCGGCAGGATCACGTCCACGAACCGCCGCCAGATCGGGGCGCCCAGGCTCGCAGCCCCCTCATCCAGCACCCGCCAGTCGATGGTCTCCAGCACGGCTATCACCGCGCGGAGCATGAAGGGCAGCGTGAACAGGACGTGGCCGACGGCGATGAACAGGGTCGATTGGCGGAAGGTCCCGAACCCGCCGTAGGTGATGATCAGCCCCAGCGCCAAGGCGAGGCCGGGAATGGCCACCGGCAGGGTGACGAGCTCCTCGACAAGGCGGGCGACGCGCCCACCCCGCCGGACCAGAGCATAGGCCCCCGGAACCCCGATCAGCAGCGTCAGCACCAGCGTCGCCGCCGCGACGATCAGGCTGCGCAGGATCGTGTCGGCGTAGAGGTCCCAGACTTGAAGGACCCAGGTGAGGGTTAGGCCGGCGGAGAGGCCCCGTGCATAGTTCACGCTGAGGCCCGCCACGATCGACAGGAGCACCGGCAAAGTCAGGAACAGGATCAGGAGGGCCGTGAGCCCGATCCCCGTCCAGGTCGTCCAGCGGCGGCCCATCTCAAGCCCCCGGCGCGCGCAGGCGGGCGAGCACCAGGGCGAGCCAAGTGACGACGCCCAGCGCGATGGACAGCGCCGCCGCCATCGCGGCGTTCGTGGCCAGGGTGAACTCGGTGTAGATCAGCATCGGCACCACATCGACGTTCGTCGCCAGGGTGAAGGCGGTTCCGAAGGCCCCCATCGCGGTGGCGAAGCAGAGGGCGCCGCCTGTGTAGAGCGCCGGAAACAGGGCGGGCAGCACCACGTCCCGCTGGATCGCCAGTGGCCCGGCTCCGAGGGAGCGCGCGGCCTCCACGAGGGCCGGATCGAGCGTCTCCGCCGCCGCCAGGATCGTCAGCAGGACCCGCGGCACCGAGAAGTACAGGTAGCCGAGGAACAGCCCGATCAGGGAATAGGCGAAAACGACGTTCGTGCCGGCCACCGCCTTCGTGACGCTGCCGACGAGGCCGAGCCGTCCCCCAAGCAGGATCACCATGAAGCCGACGACGACGCCGGGAAAGGCGAGCGGGAAGGTCAGGAGCGACAGGAACAGCCCCCGGCCGGGGAAGCGCCGGTTCGCGAGAGTCTGCGCGGCAACGGTCGCGATAGCCAGCGTGGCGGCGGTGGTCGCCAGCGCGAGCAGGAGCGTTGCGATCAGGCTCGTGCGATAGCGGGGCTCGGTGAGGATGGC
>QGQJ01000669.1:0-19579 GCA_003206725.1 Blastomyces emzantsi
AAGAAACCCCACCCGACTCTTCTCCCTCCTCGCCCTCATTACCATTCCCACCTTTCCAGTTCCCTTCCTCATCAAAATACTCATGCACATTCTCCGCCGTAATCCAACCTCCGCTCCCGGGCATCGCAGGCGGCAGGCCGCCCGCGTTATTGCCAGGAATGATCAATCCGTTCTGATACAAGATACTACCATCCAGTTGCTGGGTTGGGTTATCCTGCATATCCGCGTCGCCTTCGTCGTCACTTCCAGGTTGCGAGGCTGGGTCTGGATGCAGGTTCGAGCAGGCTGAGACGGCGGCAAAGAGGTCTTGTGTTGGGGTTTGGCTGGGTTTATTTTCTTCTTCTTCTGTAATGATGAGATTGTCTTCTTCTTCTTCTTCTTGTTGTTGTTGTTGTTGTTGCTCTTGTCCTTGTGCTTGAGCTTGTGGTTGGGGAGGCGGAGGCGGAGGCGGAGGTACAATTGTGAGACATGTACTGTCTTCTTCCATGTCCTCATCCTCCTGGTTGTCATTGTTGTCTGTTGCAAGTTGCATATATAGTCCCTGCACCGTATTTTCATCTCCCGTGGATGGAATTGCGGGGGAATTGGAGTTAGGTATCTGCAGGCGCTGAATCGCATGCAGGGATATCGATGGGTATGGGATCGCGACGCCGGTTTTAGCAGGCTGGGAGTAGAGGAGGAGGCGCCTGTTTCAACGTTAGAGGTACGAACATTCTCATAGAAATATCATTCACGTGGGGAAATGTATATCCATACTCAGATGTTACCCAAACATCCACTCCATCTATCACAATCTCTTTCTCCCCATCCGAACTCGCGGCAGCAGGAGCTGTAGCGGAAACGGAGGTTTCGCCAACTGAAGTGCCATTCACAGCTTCAGCTCCTGTCACAATTGGTCGCAGCCCACTCAAAGCAGCGGATTTGGTTAATTCTCTTTCTAAAATCACTATTTTACATCGTTCGCTCAAATGGTGCAGGATCGGCGGACCTGAGTAGAACGATGCTGGCGTATGCGATTGGTGTTCGGCAAGCGGAATAAATGAGGAGGCTTCCGGGGGATTGTGAAGGACTTCCATTGCGAATGTGAGGCGACTCCTAGTCCGGTTGATTTAAACCGCCAACCTGAGCTTTGGGTGTTGTAACGCGTTCGATGCTGCTATCACCGTCCACTCGCGATCCAGTGTGGCGGCAAAAAGAAACAGCGGCAGGATATTGTTGGTGACTAAGCAGAGCTTGCCCTTGACTGCTCCAAGCTCAACGCTCTGCCACTTTAGCTATAATTACCGTATGAGGGAGCGGATTCACAACATCTAATGATATTATTGTTATATAACTTATACTAAAGGCTATCGCGTTTTGCATGTACATCTACGTACATGCTCATATATACCCAAAAGACAACGCGGATGAAAATTGGAAACAGCAGTGAGAAGCCAGGGCCCCGCCATACATACGAGTATGGCCGCCATCCAGCACAGCTGTAACTGACTTTGAGATCCCTTACTTTTTCCATTATGCCTTATTTATGAATGGGAGTCTTCCGATCAAGCCTTCTATGGGCTGACCCGTCAAGATTTTTAGCAAAATGTTCTCTACCATCCATACTGCCTCGGGAACAATTTGCCCACCAGCTACCATGAGCTTTGCAATCAAAGGCACGAGGGTTACCGCGTTTGTTTGTTTGGATGGTCGCTCCCATCCTTCATCATATGGTAGCCGTTCTTGCTCTGTGTTTTCAATTAGAAATCTGGTATAAGGTTCTGATGCATATGTCTAGGATTCTACATTTACCTACCGAAAAAAATCCGGATCCAATCAACCTGAGGATGTCCTGTACCAGGGTCCCCAAAAACACTTAAATACTGCGCAGTTTCAGTATAGCTAATGATGACGTCTTTCGCATTAAATGTAAAATCAGGATTTCGTGCTCTTTCTGTTTTGATGCGATTCAACCGAGCCTTAGCAGCTGCCGAAAAGCTTACGGTTTCGTCGTGTCTGAAATACTCGAGAACGCTCTCCCAGATCGTCTCGTTGAAACTGTTATTGTCGCCAAAGAATATGTCATTTCGCGATAAGCTTGCATCGTGTTCGGCAAACAAGTCGTGATTCGCCAGATCGTCCAAGTTGAAGTAAAGCTGAAGCGGGTTTTTCGCCCCTATCATCCCCCCAGTCCCGGCAACAAGGGTGAGGTCAAATCCAACATTTAAACCCTCCAATATGCCTTTAAGTAAGGTCGGATAAGTCATTCGTTTGCCATTGTGAGGCAATATGTCATGATTTGCAAGGCTGTTCAGTGCAGGACATGGCCCACGGACTGTCAAGATTGTCAGAATTAAAGAATTGTCCGAGAAAGCCTTTTGCCAAAATATCTTACCATCACCCGGTCCCGGTGGACGCCATCGTGGGTAATCCGCTGCCGCACACACTGAACTAAAGCTCACGACGAATACCACAGTCACGGCCGCCAACATTGCTCGCCATATTCCCATCTCTGATATATGTGTCGTTGTTGTTTGAGCTTAGAAGGAAAAGCGAACACAAAACGAATCAAAACCATGGGAGAAGCAATAAAAAGCAATTGAGAGGGATTTTACTCTCCGTCCATGATATATATTTGAAATATTGTAACTGTCGCTGTTGGTAAAGAGCACTAAGGGGAAGAGAGCGATACGGGTAGGTGGGAGCATTTGCACACAGGAGAACGATGCCCGCAACTAAGTAGCCTTAAAACACCTACGCACGCCACCCCACGACAATACAGGATCTCCTCAGATACTCGTCCACTCCAAGGCCAGGCATCTACTTCATCTGGAAATTGAGCAAGATCTGCAAAGGAAAACATTTCATGTTCTACGACGGAAGGTAATCGAGTATTGTTGCTTGGGCTATTAGAATAGCCCCCCAACGCATTCTCCAGCGCCGGTCAAACCTTGGCTCGGATAAGTACCATAACATGGCTGTCAAACGTGGATGGTCGTGGGCATCCGGCAATTCCTCACCAGCTACGTGGTTGCGCGAACTTTGACACTCGTTGTAAAGTGCCAACAAAAGAGCGGATTGTGCTTTGTCGATCAGAGGATCTTCAGCGGCGTGCACGCCACTTGCATGAATTGGGGATGGCTAGTGGGGAGCTCCCTCAGCCCAAGAGCCTTTGGATACTTTCTGAAAAACCTTGAAGACCAGTTTGAGATGACACGGAATAATGCGTCAAAAACAACCATTGATTGATTGATTTATTTTCCCGCAGGGGGGAAACTGGATAGACTTGTTGGCTGGTGATGCTATTATGGATATTTCAAAATACAGTACGGAGTACTACGATGTACCATCGACGCTTAATACCGCGTACTTCTGGTGGAAACAGAGGTCGAGCCAGAGCCTGAAGCACCAGAAATCCAAATTTCAGCGAACGAGAAAGGGAAAGAAATTTAGAATGCTGTGTATCACGTATTGAAGCCACCAGACATATTGTTAAAAAAACTCTGAAAGCTTTACTACACCCTAACCTCGCCGAAATTTTCGAGATGTCATTCGCTCCCAATTATTCAATCAACACCGCCAATTTCAGGTGTGTCAGTTTCGTTGTGTTGTCAACAGAGGTAGTTTCGTATGAAGGAGATTTCGTCGGGAAACTACCAAACGAAAGCTAGCATCTGGTTATTTATGCAGCGATCTATCCTTTATCACATTTAGTTACATGTTCAGCGACGAAATTCAGTTCCTTACATCTGAGTTTCTGGACGTGCGGGGTAGCAGGCGAGTCCACAAGCCATTGAATTACACCGCTCGTGCTCGACCGTCGTGACAGGCCTATCTCAAGGGCGCTTTTTTAGACTCAACTAAAAAAAAAGTATATTAGACCTTATCGTCGTCGGTCTATGGCTGTCAAGTAAAAAGAGTGAGAATACCCGGCAAATTGATCTACAGATGATTCCCACAAAATTTACTGTATTGCGGCATTTAAGTCCCAACCGGGATATTTCAGCCACACCTCAAACGGGCGTTACAAAACCAACCAATATAACCCACTGGGATACCGCAGAGTGACCTGGCACGCTGGGTCCCGGGGACCTTAAAATGACCCCGCTAAATTATGTGCTAATCCGCATGGAGTTTAACAAGAACACCTAATCTCAACCTCATTTTTGAGTGAAATAGCTTGCAGGGACAAGACCGCTCGATCTAGAGGAAAAACATTTGTTCAAAGAAAATATCCACATTATTGCAATGCTGACCACAGGATTACTGACGAACTTCTAGCAAAAAACTATCGATAATATGGTAAAATAAAGTTTTTACGTCTTCTCAATGTACGCGCACCGTGGCAAACCCAGCTTCAATAGGTCCAGCTCCATGATCGAGCTCCATGCGATTCTACCACCTTTGTTATCTTCTTTTTGATGGCCTCTTGCGTCTTGGGAGCAATTGGTTTCTGTTTGCTCCAGCGGTAGGCCCAATTCCACGGCATCAACAGCGGCAAGAGTAGAAATGGCAATGATTTTATAAGCATTATAGGATCCTCCAGGAATGGAGGTAGGTCACCACCAAGTCGAGGCATTTCGGTAAGCACGCCAGCCTTATACATCTGTACTACGGAAGCGTGGATTTTGGCGTCCCGGGGTATGTCACGGGTGGCACCAAAATTTGGAGGCCAGTAGCGTGGGATCCATTCTCCATGTTCGAGTTCCAGGCGGGTGAAAAGAGGGAGAATTTCTGTATGTGTAGCATGAGATTACAGTTAGTGACCCGATATGATAAGGTATCGAGGATAATATAGGTTGTAAATCTGTTAGGGTCTGAACGTACCTAGAATCCACCACATTAACGTTGCGAAGCGTGTTACGCCACGGTCAAAAACCAGGAAGTCATGCGGTCTCCGTTCTCTTAGAACCGATTCTCGTGGAGTGTGGGAAGATAGGCCGTGGGTTGGCAGCAGCACAGGTGCACGGCCCGCTTTCATGTGGCCTCTTTTATTAATGGTCTCCTGGTCAAATGCTAGTTTGCCGGCAGGTTGATCGTTGAGGGCGTTCACCTGGTCGATCATCCATGCCAAGGGGATATCGGACAGAAGATGCTTCCCGGGACCTTCGTAGTGAAACCCTCCGCCAACATCGCAGTGATTTCCTGCAAACCATACTTCATGGATGTCGGAATCTTGATGATCCTTCTCGAATAGGAAGAGCGCTGGTTTGAACTTGAGCCGCCGTTCGTGAATGGAAACTGCATGACGGATGTGAACTGCCGGAGGCTTGATTTCATGTTAAAAAGACAAGGACAGAAAAAAAAAATATGCACTTGATTGAGGGGAGCGGTTGTTTTACCGTTGCAATGTAGCGGTATGATTGTCGCCGGAAAGGAACTTCGAATTGCCCGACACTGTTCACACAGTCAAAAAGACCCAGGAAATATACCTTGACATCGCGACGACAAAAGGTTCGCTTGAAGTGCTCTAGGTATCGCTCCTGCTCAAGCTCTTTCGTGCTCTTGTTAATCTTGCCCCGATTCCGTTGAACTTCGCTGAAGGATTGGAAAGCAAAGCGAATCATGTCTTCATTTCCCTGGGACAGAAGGCCTATGACGTTGATCATCTCGGCCAGGAACCGCGCAGTATATGCCCCACGAGAAAATCCGAAGACGTATATTGCATCGCCAGGGGAGTAAAATCTCATCAGGAATCTGTACCCAGCAGATACGTGGTATTCGAAAGTGGTGCCGATAGCTTGGTCCATCATCGCTCCAATACTGGCTCTTACTCGTTCGATAAATGTTGTTCCCGAGTGACTTGAACCAGCATCAAACGTCCCAATTCCGGCTACGAAAACAGAATGAATTTCAGCTCTTACTTATTTCGTAAGGATCGAAAGGGAAAAATGTGTGCATTGGAGGTTGGGGTGTATTGCCATACTCACGCTGATAGTAATGGAACTGGTTCTTGTCAAAACGATTCAACATATCGTATATTTTAACGACATTTGTATCTGACTCGTTCGCCTGAAAGCTGTTCCCAGTGCCGTCAAAGCAAAGGACAAGCCGGCGCGGTGCATCACTCCGATTCTCACGATTTGTGCTGAACGGGGTCATGATTGAAAGGGTTACCCAAGGGAAACGAGAAGTGAAGTTGGCTAACTAACTATCAACAGAAGGGGAGAGGTGTCTGCAAAGTTGAGTAGGCCGAGTGGGAGAGATTCTTCAACGTCGAGTGGCGAATATCACCAACCTTTCGATCGGCAAGCGGAATGTTTATACTAAATGCAGGAGCTGACAATTTTGTGATGGCAGCAATATTATATCCTAACTCATGCTCTTGCATGATCACGTTGGTCCTAAAACAAGCTGCGGGGAACAATAACCCTGAAGACGAATGCTGACGATTTATTTAACCTTAACATTTCGCAGCAAAAAAATCCTAACACACTATCGGGCAACAATGTCCGTCCTAGCCAAATTTCGGTCAATCGAATGCCCCAATCGCAATCGGACACCACGGTGGAGAGCTGCAGTGACTTGAGCATCGATCAGCTTTGCAGGTCCTTGGTATGGATGCACTGTACATACATTGGTGGGCAGCTGACATCGTCTCCCAACCCGACGAAAAGTAAAATCCCAATAATGAGTAGTGTAGGCTCGAGTGACGAAAAATAAGGTATTATTCTGTCTAAGTGTATGCGACGTCGAGTGTAGAAATCAACACACCTGGAGTCTGATTCAAATCGGTGATGTATTGTACATCAATGACACCGCGCTCGGCTCCGAATTGGAAACCGATAACTTGACAATCCCGAAATCGCCTGCGGGATTCCCCCAACTAGGGTCCTTGATTGGCGCAGCGATGTCCGATGTATGCAGACTAAACCACTAGACTCGACCTAAATGCACCCGCTGGACCACGAAAAGCTGCCACAATTGCTTTTCTTGTGGCTAGCTGAGCTGCTTTCGTGTGCTCCAGTTTTGCGACTGCATGTATACGGTACCTTTACGGAATTTCCATCCAATGTCGGTCAATTTATGGTCAATATTGAGCTTTACAAGACAACGCACCCGCTTTCTCTTAGATGGAGCGTAGAATCGCTTTTTCCAGATTTGTAGCTCATGATTGGAGGGGGTGTAAGGTCTTGGCTTAGAAATATCCCCTCTCAATTTATATATATGAGTGTAGCCCCCGCTGGTCCTGGTTTTAAAACTTCAAGTGAACCATTTATTTCTCTTGCTATTCTTTCTCATCTCAAAGAAACGAAGAATGGCGGAGTACTATTGGACAGTCACTGCCGTGGTAGCAGCAGTGAGCTTTGCCGTATACCGATATGGCCGCCATATCCGGCAGATCGTCGCTCCGAGAGCTACGGGTGTTGATGGTATGGTCAAGAAAAAGGACGATGATGGAACAGGAATTGACAGTCGCTCCCTCATCCTGACCATCATGAAACACCCCCCCAAGAATATGGATCTGAAGAGAGTCGGCGATGTCGTGAAGTTCGTCAAGGATACCATTAAAGGGAAACCGATGAATGATAGATTGCTCGCGGTAGGTGATGTCCTAGCAGAGTCTTTCGTGCTAAAGGACTAACTCTGGGATAACTAGGTGGAAAACATCATTGCAATAGTTGGAGCATTACCGCCGAACTCCAAACATCGAATTAAATTGACAAATATCCTGATCACGAGGCTGTGGGATAGTCTTGAACACCCTCCTATCAACTTCCAGGGACCAAAGTTTTATTACCGCACTCCAGACGGGAGCTATAACGTGAGTCCAAATTGTGGCAGGGTACGCACAACGTGGGATCAGGGTAACTAACATCGTCGCCAGAATGTGCACTTCCCAAACCTAGGAAAGGCGGGTATGCCATACGCAAGATCAATCCGAAGTGACACCAAGCTACCAGGTGTTCGACCAGACCCGGGATTACTCTTTGACCGTAGGTTGAAAGATAGTACCCACTTAGAAAGTGAAGTCTGACATTTGGGGAACAGTTCTCATGAAACGGGAGGATGGTAAATTTAAACAAAACGAAGGAGGCATCTCATCTCTGCTGTTCCATCATGCTGCCCTTATTATCCATGGTAAGGCAAAAGACAATGGCGGGCAATGGTGTTGTCATAGCCATGCATAATTGCTAACTGCGTTTTAGATATATTTCGAACCGATCGACGTGACATCAATATCAACAGCAGTTCTTCCTACCTCGACCTTTCGCCGCTGTATGGGTCCAGCCTCGAGGACCAACTGAAGGTCAGGACCATGAAAAATGGATTCCTCAAACCTGACACCTTCCACGATGAGAGATTAATTGGACAGTCGCCTGGTGCCAACGTCCTCTTGGTCCTTTACAGCCGGTTTCATAATTATGTGGCGCAGACCCTGCTTCTAATCAACGAAGGCGGACGTTTCACCCCCAAGGGAGACGATGAAGCTTCGCTCGCCCAGTTGGACGAGGACTTATTCCAGACTGCCAGATTGTACGTGTATCAGATCATGTGAAATCCACAATATATGCTAATGAGGTTGCAGGATTGTTGGCGGATTGTATATCAACATCAGTCTTCACGACTATCTCCGTGCGATTACCAATACGCATCATTCTGACAGCTCATGGACCTTGGACCCACGTGTGGAAATCCCAGATTCGCTGGTAAAATCCGGCCCTGAAAGAGGCATTGGTAACCAAGTCACGACCGAATTCAACCTCTTGTACCGTTTCCATTCCTGTATCTCCTTAGGGGATGAAAAGTGGCTAGATGACTTCTTTGGAAAAATATTCAAAAGCACTGGAAAGTCCATGGAGGAATTAACCCTAAAAGACGGTATGCGGGCTATTGCACAATTCGAATCCCTAATTCCCAAGGACCCCAGCCAGCGTAACTTTGGCGGCATCGAAAGAGGCGAGGATGGGCGATTCCGGGATGAAGATCTGGTAAGACTATTGAAGGCGAGCATTGATGACCCGGCCGGTACGTAAACCCTCAGAATAATCTCGCGTGCACTGCGGTTGCTAACGGGCTATATTTAGGTGCCTTTGGTCCCAAAAACACGCCAAAGGCTTTGCGGGTTGTGGAGATACTTGGTATCCACCAAGCTCGTCAATGGTAGGGAGGCTAGAAGCCATCATTGTCCTATTTCATTCTCGACCAGTGATTTCTAATGCTCAGTACTCGATAGGAGAACGGCATCGCTTAATGAGTTCCGCAAATTCTTCAAGCTTAAACCCCACGAGACTTTCGAAGATATCAACCCTGACCCGGAAATAGCTGACCATCTCCGAAACCTCTATGGGCATCCAGACATGGTCGAAGCGTACCCCGGCTTATTTGTTGAAGACGCCAAACCAAGAATGGACCCAGGTTCAGGTGTCTGCACGCCGTACACAGTCGGTAGAGCCGTTCTTTCTGATGCCATAACCCTTGTTCGCTCAGATAGATTCAACACCACAGTGAGAATTAGCCCTTGCACTCATATATGCTCGTTCGCTGCTAACACACCCCATAGGAGTATAATGTTGCCACACTGACAAACTGGGGTATGGCTGAAGTCCAGCAGGATTATGATACGTAAGATAGACTCTTGTAGATCGGTAACTCTGCATATGTATGGCGCTGACAAAACCAACAGTCTTGGAGGATCCATGTTTTACAAACTCATCCAACGTGGTCTGCCAGGGTGGTTCCCATTTAACTCACTCTCAGTAATGCAGCCAATGTACACTCCAGCAATGAACCGGGAAATCGCAACGGAGCTCGGGACCATATCTCAATATACCGAGGCCGACCCAAAACCACCTCCCCGTCGACTCATATTAATGAAACACTCAGAAATCAGTCAAATGCTTACTGATCCCAAGAGGTTCCCTGTTCCTTTCGGAAAGCCCTATGAAAATTTCATTGAGGGCCGTGATTTCGGCCATTTCATGCTTGCCGGGGATATGCCACGGAATAGGGAGCAGCGAAACTTGTACGGTAGCGCGCTCTACGGGAGCGGAGAACTGAAGGAGCTGCTCTCGACGTTCATCGTGGACCAAACCGACAAATTTTTAACATGCAGTATGTTCCAGATTGGGAGGGGCACGTATCACGTCGACATCTTGAGGGAGTAAGTGGTCCAACAACATCCCCTGCAATACCCCACAGTTAAAGGCACCTCTCTCCACATCTATCTTTCAAAGCCAGCTAATCCATGTTTCTTTCACAAAATAAAGCGTGGCAATTCCCGTCATGGCAAGGTTAATGGGCGACCTCTTCCAGTTCGACTTGAAAACAGAGGAGAACACTTCGGGAACGTACGACATCGACGGCCTATACAATGATCTCCTGAATATCCGAATATGGGGGTTCGGCAATGATGACCCTGCTCTTTCGTGGAACCGCCGTCGCGATGCCCAAGCGTCAGCTAGGAGGCTACTCGCTTCCACCGAAGCGTACATCAAAAAGGTTACAAGTTCAACCAGAATCCGTAATATTGTCGGGGCCGTAACCAATGGGCTCGCATCCAATGGCATCAACACTTCACTACGCTCCTTTGGACGTGATTGCATCATGGAGCTTCTCTCCAAGGGAAAATCGGTGAAGGAAATAGCCGACATTATGGTATTTACAGCGCTTGGCGGCATCGGTGCGGCCATTAGCACGGTATGTTGCTCGGAAAATCACTAGCTTTCGATAAGCGGAAACGGCTGACAGCAGATGACTCGTGATATATCCAGCTTGCGGAAGTTTTGGAGTTCATGATTGCGGTTCCCGAAAACGCGGAACACCTTGAGGCATTCCGACAACTTACCCTAGAAAATTCGGAAAGAGCAGACAATGACCTTCGACGATATGTTCTTGAAATGCAGCGTCTGACCGCAGGTCATGTCACCATGCGGGTTGCTACCCAGCCTGGAACATTTGGCGCTCAGAGTTTCCAGCCAGGCGAGCAAATTATCGCGTATTTCGTTGGTTCACCCGCCCAAAAAATCCCATTTCTCTCAAGAGAGCTGTGAACTAATTACGTTAAAACAGGCCGCAGCATGCCGGGATCCAGAGGCATATCCAGAGCCAGAGAAAATAAAACTTGACCGCCCACTCGAAAAATATATCGCATTTGGCGATGGTCCGCACCAATGTTTTGGCCGTGAATTGGCCCTGGCATTCCTGGTCGGGGTACTAAAGCGCGTGACTACGCTCAAGAACATCCGTCCAGCCTTGGGTGGAATGGGTGAGTTGAAGAAGATCAAGAGGAACGGCATTCCTTATTACCTTTCGGAGGATTGGTCGAGTTTTACCGGTTATGCATCCAGTAAGCACATGCGATCTTGCAGTTCAGAATTCTATAGCCATATCTTGTGGCTTTCATGGCAATAACTGACTTGGTTCATGTGTAGCGTGGCAACTTCAATTTGACAATCCTGACTTCGTGGTATCTTGAGAAATTGGCACCAAACACATTGGGTGTGGATTAGAAGGATATTGTGTTGTGTAAAGCAACGACATCGCGCAAGGATGCGTATAAGTGCATGTTTCGATAGCTGTTCTTTCTCATTAATATAATTCGGGCGCCATATAGCATATATTTGTCCAAAACTCCCGTTTACAACAAATGAGGGTAAGCGTAGGAGGATTCAAATTGTACATTTCCCTTCATGTCTTATTTTAGCATCCCCTCAAGCATTGCCCTCCATCAGCGTTCTCGTGATATATCCGCCATGAGCTCGCAAGTTATCTGGGTGTTCCGGCTATCTGCATTTATGGAAATATCCAGTATCTCCATACGACGCTCCACCAAAAGATATTCACTCTTTGCGCTTAGGCCGCTCCAGAAATTGTGACGCTTGCCATACTAGTAGAATACAACTTCATTGTAAGCGACTAGTTGTCTTCCAACATAGCAGCCAGGGCATAGCAGCTTGATTATGCCAATGAACGGATCATCTCATTTGAGACTACCGAATGCACGATCCAACTCTTCAGTTTCCATTGTTGAAATCGTATCTGGGCTAGGTTCTTTATTTTTCTCCGTAAATAGCTGCTGACTCGACTGGGAAGGAGCATCGGCTTCAGACATAACCCGGGAGACTTTCACTGGTTGCAGAAGCTTTTCGTCACGGTCTAGCCACCCGGGCGCAATTCTCCGTTTTTCTGCCAAATCGCGCTGTTTGATTGACGCCTCCCAATCCTTGATTGCGGCGAGGCTATCCTCTCGAATCTTTTTCATATGTTTCTTCAGGGCCTCGCATGATGCGAGGATATCACTAGGGTGAGCGGCATGACCTCCTCCTGGAGAAATAACATAGCGAGCCTTCTCTAAGCCGCTGGGGTCAACTGTGGCTGATGGTGGGAGTGTGGACGGCACAGATTTATATGTATATGGAAGCGTCGTTGCTGTGGGCAAGGATATAAAGGGGGATACCGTCAAGGGTATTTGAGCCAAAAGTGGGTGCGGTTCTTCAGAAGTGATCGTTAATAAAGTTCATAGATTCTTCCTGGGGACAGGGGGAGCTGGGTAGCAGAACAACTACTGACTATATGATTCGTACATGGCTCGTGGATAAATAAAATCGATCCTGGGCTATTGAAAGAATGACAAACCGGGGACGTATCAGCGATAAGAACGAGTGGAGGCATCAAAAACCTGGGTAGGCAAGATTAAGCATGTGGTGCTACTACTACATGGAGCCAAACTGCATGCACACGTCAAGGAACAGGATATAATGTGAGGGCTATGTATGCAACTGTAAGCTGAATGAAACACGGGTAAATGTGTCTGATGAGTTGGTGCAGATCATTGAAGTTGTACGGATGTATGTAGTTGTAAGTTTGCAACAGCGTTGGATGTTGGATGTTGGATGCTGTGGTGGTGGTGGAATCAAGTCTGGGGGTGAGGCTGAAACTTACAAGAGCCTCAATCGAGGGGTTTTGCTGACATTTGCGTTTTCTGCTGCCGAAATCCAAAACTTCTACCCGCGCTTCATCCCCACACAACATCAACAGCATGATCGGATCTGGCAACCACGCATCAACCTTCTCAGCTCTCTTCCGTTTCTCGGTCTTCGCAATACGCCTACGGCAATCAGTTTTCCCTCTCCCAACCAAGGCGACCGTCTAATCTATTGTAGGTTTCTTGCCCCTCATCGTCGTCTTGCCCAATTGAGTTATGTTAGCTTGCTAACCCCCAATCATTCCAGCCAGCCCCGAGGAAACCTGATCGCCCACTGCATAACTACCTATTCAATTTTACTTCTTATATTTTGAAGAAAAATACACCCGCACCGTATCATCCACCATTCTACACCCTTACTTAACGGTTTCGGCTTATGATACCCGGGAGCTGGACTCGCTCTTTGCATCCATCCCACTATTTGATTTAATTTGTTTGTCGCGATTTGGACCCCTTCCATCGTTGCGCCCAGAACAGTAATAAAATCACCAAACTTGTCCTGCTGGAGTGCGTGAGCTACCGTCTCTTTCCGAGCTTTACCTTGAAGCTACCGTGCTGCCGTTGTCCACCACCCCTGTGCAAACATGGAAGCCCAAATAGAGCGAGCGGTGACGGAGAAGAAACCCGTTCCCGAAATTGACTTCACCCTCCATACTATGGAAGACGGAACTCAAGTTTCTACACACGAGAGGGTTTGCAAAGGTGATTCCTTTTTCAAGCTTTAAACTTCAGTACAGAAATTGATTGCGTTCCATAGACGTTCAAGCACCGGCTTTTCAACGTCCAACCAACGAACAATTCTGGTCACCGGAAGACCCGTCGAAACCTAACCTGCAGTTTCTTAAACAGCATTTCTACCGTGAGGGTCGCCTTACCGAGGAGCAAGCGTTATGGATTATACAGACAGGAACTCAATTATTGCGCGCGGAGCCTAATCTTTTGGAGATGGACGCGCCAATCACCGTTTGTGGAGATGTCCACGGTCAGTATTATGATCTGATGAAGCTGTTCGAAGTTGGTGGAGACCCTGCGGAGACGAGATACCTGTTCCTTGGCGATTACGTTGATAGAGGTTATTTCAGCATCGAGGTATGCATCCATCCCCTCTGGGAGCCGATGATATAACTGGACGTTGCTGAACATTCATGCAGTGTGTCTTGTACCTCTGGGCCTTGAAAATATGGTATCCGAATAGTTTATGGTTGTTGCGCGGGAACCACGAGTGTCGTCATCTCACGGACTATTTCACCTTCAAACTGGAATGTAAACACAAGTACTCGGAAAAAGTGTACGATGCTTGCACGGAATCATTCTGTGCTTTACCACTCGCTGCCGTTATGAACAAACAATTCCTGTGTATCCATGGTGGCCTCAGTCCTGAGCTACATACATTAGAGGACCTGAAGTCGGTAAGTTTGTAGATATGTGCCACGCGAAGTGTGTGTTACATTGTTACTAATTGTTAATAGATCGATCGTTTCAGGGAACCCCCAACTCAGGGACTCATGTGCGATATCCTTTGGGCTGATCCACTGGAGGAATTTGGCCAAGAGAAAACAGGAGAATATTTTGTTCACAATAATGTGCGAGGATGTTCGTACTTCTTCTCCTACCCGGCTGCTTGCGCATTCCTAGAGAAAAACAATCTGCTTTCCATAATTCGAGCCCACGAGGCACAGGATGCCGGGTACAGAATGTATAGGAAAACCCGAACGACCGGATTCCCTAGCGTTATGACGATATTCAGCGCGCCAAATTACCTCGACGTTTACAACAATAAAGCCGCCGTTTTGAAATATGAAAACAACGTGATGAACATCAGACAATTCAATTGTACTCCCCATCCGTACTGGTTACCTAATTTTATGGACGTTTTCACCTGGTCGCTCCCGTTTGTTGGCGAAAAGATTACCGACATGCTTATTGCCATTTTGAACACCTGCTCCAAAGAAGAGTTGGAAGAGGAACCTTCCTCATCAGTATCCTCCGGCCCCGCATCGCCTCCCCTTCCAATGGATCCCGAGAGTACTGAATTCAAAAGACGCGCGATCAAGAACAAGATTTTGGCTATTGGCCGTCTCTCGCGGGTCTTCCAGGTACTACGTGAGGAAGCCGAGAGGGTCACTGAGCTTAAAACTGCCTCTGGTGGCCGTCTCCCTGCTGGCACGCTTATGCTTGGAGCAGAAGGTATCAAACAAGCGATCCATAACTTCGAAGATGCGCGCAAGGTCGACTTGCAGAATGAACGACTTCCACCAACCCACGAGGAAGTGCATAGGAGGAGTGAAGAGGAGCGGAAACAGGCCCTGGAACGTGCTGCCCAGGAGGCAGAGAATGATACTGGCCTGACTAACATGGCTAGAAGGATCAGCATGTAAGTTTGTCATGGTTTCTTTGTGCGACTGTATTTTCCGAGTCAGCGAGAAGCGATACTAACAGAAAACAACACAACAGGTCTTCTGGCTCTGGTAGAAGCCGTCGGACCCGGCCAGAGTAATGGGGCCAAAAGGAATTGAAAAGAGCAAAGAAAAGAAAAAGGAAATTCTTCAAACCAAATTTAACATCCGTTTCGAATTAAAATAACGACGTCATATCCCGGTTTATTTTTTAAAAAAAACTCATTAGCTAGCTAAGCTTTTGCGTCACGATGTAATTGCATGTTAAAAAGACCAATGTCCCACAGCTTGCGTTATGAAGAGATAGACCTTTTGCTTGTTTTTGGGCATAGTGTGAAAACTATTTGAAAGGGCAGGAAGACGACTGCTGAAAAGCCACATATGTGGATGTGCTATGACTGGCGTGTGCTTTTTTTTTTTTTTTCTCCAATTTCTTCTCTTCTATAATGCCGAAATAATGACCTTACTTTTTGAAGCAGCCTTGAAACTATGAGGCAGGGCCTCTATATTAACTCTCACCTCAAATGCAATTAGTACTGACAATCTTTTCTCTCTTTTTTGATATCTTTCTTCTTCGCCTTTGTTCTTGCCCTGTCCCTGATCCCCTTCCAATACAGCGCTCCGTTGAATCAACCTTTTGAAAAATATGCGAATGATGCCCCCAACTCTGTTGCTACGTCACTAAAATTCACCTTCTGGACGTTAACTTCTTAGGGCATCTTTAAAAGAAATCATTCTCAGTATACCAAAATGAATGAAATGTGCCAAAAGCCATTTGAGGGCGAGTTGAGCCTAACAATGTCCCCAGAAGCTGAACTGATGAACAGCTTCCAGCTATCGAGTCGCTCAGTCAGGCACTTGTCAGTTATTCCCGGATTTTTCCAACCTGCCTTCTAAAGACTATATTACCAAAGGACTCAGTCAGAGGGGTTCCCAGAAAGGTTGATTAAGTGGCCGGTTGAGCATGCATTGTGGCTAGACATCACATGTAGATTGGAAATGTCCTGTTCAATATTCAAAGGGTGCCATGACAACATCAAGATCTCCACTACACTATACAGTTAGATATGGGAAAGAAATTAAAAAGGTGCGGGAAAAGTGCGACAACATGAGTCCTCTGATTTTTCATCCAGCAAACCTGGGTGGGTGGAGCTGTGTCTGCTGGTTATTTAAATAGCCCATTGTTGCGCTCTCTGCTCGCCAGGAAACCAGGTTGTTTTGATAGGGTCAAGCCGCCAGCTCGTGAAAAGTAATTATTTTTTTTTTAGAAAACCCAACTCCGTCCTCCAATCATCAACCGTCAGCAAACAAACCCACCCCCTCCTTCTTTCTCTCAATGCCACCAAAACTCCATCCTTCTCTCTCAAAGCAGGCTGTCCCGTTCACAGAAGCTGTCTACTTCTGCCCGTCCTGCTCAATATGGCGTTGTTCAATGCCCTTAGTGACTGCACGCCGGCGCAACCGGACTCCTAACCTACGTCGCGCCCGCTTCGCATCAACTTTCGTCGCGCCCCAATCCACAGCTGCGGTGAATATCACGAGAAACATACCAGAGCGGTTTCAAGGGCTATACTCCGCATTAAATGGTGTCCATGATACCGCTGCCAACCATGTCAACCCGAGTAGGCTGCAATTGGCGCTGAGGGGACTGGAGACTACGAGGCCGGTGATTCGGGTCGCTGGTATGTTTTCGAAAGCTCTTTTTTAAACTGCCTCGGAAGGAATGCAATCTATCCGTTATTACTTTTAAAGCTCGGATTTGGGCTGACTGAATCAATTGACTACTACAGTCCTCGCTTTGGATGATACAACTACGACAGCCAGGCTTGTTCGACTACTACTGGCTGATCCTTTGAGCCCGAAACAACAATGGGAGGATTATTTGGAGGAACATCGGATGCATGGATCTGGCAGTCTATTGATAAAGTACGACGTTGTTGAATGATGCTTTTTATTAAGGCGTCGGTTTAAGTACTAATGACCCCGATTTCTAGGTATGGAGACCAAACGGATCTCGCAGTGGAGAACAGCCTCGTACCAACTATATCAATACCCTCGAGAACGCTGCAATCTTCTAACCTGGAGATCCTTATTTCACCTCTCAGCGCGAGCTCGAATTCAGATGTCCATATCACCAGTAACACGTTCCTCGTTCCAACAATTGCCATCCAATCGACCGGTACTGGAACCCATACTTTTATCCGATATCCGGTTCACAAGAGCGTTATTTGCGGAAAGGGGATTGATGGGTTGTTAGCATATACAAAACTAGCCGAACGTTCAAATATTACAGGCATGGATTCGATATGTGCATCGTTCGACTTCAGTTTAGGCAAAGGTTCAACCCAGAAGAGGAATGGGATCTCAAGCGTTGATATCGAACGTGCAGAGGTGGCATTAAATACGTTTCGAGAATCCGTCCAAAACGCCCCGGAATACGAAAAAGGGTGGTCAGGAAGTGGTGTCCAGCCGCTGATAGATTGGGTATCCGCCTCTCCGAAGGATGAGATCCTAGATCCGTCAATTAAGAGGCTTGTAGGATCATTGTTAGACGGGGCCGAAGAAAGCATTAACGCCGAAGAGAACAAAAGGATACTGGCGCAGCAAGCCAAGAGCGTCCCGGAAGAGGTAAGGCTGGACTTGGATAGGACAGTCAGCACATGGGCGGAGCGTGCACACACAGAACTTCGTGACACGCTCAACGAAGGATTTGCAAATAAAGCGTGGCGGAATCTAGCTTGGTGGAAGCTGTTTTGGCATGTGGATGACGTGGGGATGATCACCTCCCGTGTATTACGGAAGAAATGGCTCCCCGAGGCTGAGAAAGAGGTAATCTGGATTGGTGGGAAAATTCACCAAGCAGGGCTATTGAACAACATTTCAAAAAATTCAACGGCCACAGTTCAGGAGTCACCTAAGCTTGAAGTATCTCATACCGGAAAATCATCGTCGATGTCCCCTGAGAAGCTTTGGCCAACACAAATCCCAGACATTCGGGACAGCCTCACAACCTCAAGTGTCCCCTCCTTGCATTCCGTCGCACAAAATCTTGTCTTCTTCAGCTTATCAACGACATCACTCAGTGCTGCGCTGTCTGCTTTGGTGTATATTTCGACATCTGGCACTTCGATGTATGAAGCCGGCACGATCGCAACAATTGGCCTCTTCGTTTCGCTGCGCCGGCAGCAAAAGCGATGGGATTCTGCACGCAGCGTGTGGGAACGTGCGGTCCGCGAAGAAGGCCGCCGGGCCTTGAGGGACACTGAAGAGGTACTGCGTACTACCATTCACGAGGGCGGACGGGCTATCGAAGCAGCCCCTGAAACCGAAGCCAGGCAACAAATCGACAGAGCCCGTCAAGCTCTCTCAGATGTAAAATAATAGTTTCTTTGTGTATCCGATAGTACTTGTTCCTCCTGCAAGCTATCAAAAAATAAAAATAAACTTATAGACCGCACAAGTTTTCAATATCCCGCTGGCAAAACCAAAGGCTAGCAGGCGCAGCCCTCAACTTAGACAATTTCCATACTCCCCTCCGGCACCCCACTCGTACTCCTCAACCTCCTCGCCAGAAACCGCATAATAGGAAACATTTCCTCCCGATTGCTCGGCATCCCATCCCCCCTTCTCCCCTTGAACTTCACCACCTCCACATTCGCAAAATTCTCCTTCGTCCTGTCTATCCCCGCATCCGTAAGCGCACTCCCGGGCCCCTGACCTCCAGCCAACAAAACCGGCGTCCCCGCCTTCCCCGCCCCATCCTCCGTAATAGCCGAAAGCGGTAAAACCCCTCCTATCGCGATAATTCCACCCAACTCCTTCTCCCCGTTCCCGTTCCCGTCCCCATCCGCATCCACCAACGCACCCCTCCCAACCTCCAGCCCAACACTCAACCCCACTCTGGCTCCCTGCCCATATCCCAGTATCAAAATCTCCCTCCCGCGATACCCAAGCTTCCGCACCAGGACCGGCAATATCAGCTCCCGGATGATCTTGTCCGTGGCGCGCGAGAAGCCCGGGTCTGGGTCGAGGGCATCTGGGTCGAGGAGGATGTTGTCGCCCCAATAATGCCCGAGGAGCTCGAATGGGAGGGGCGTGGGCGCCTGCAGGGTGATGCAAGTTGTTTCGGGGAGGCGGAGGGCGGATGCGAAGGAGGTAAAGTCGGCGATGGTGTGGGCTAGGCCGTGTAGGAGGAGAAGGATGTTTGTGGAGCGTGGAGTTGGAGGAGGGGTTATTGTGAGGATTAGGGACGGGGGGAAGTCGGAGGGCTGGGGGC
>QGQJ01000670.1:0-29820 GCA_003206725.1 Blastomyces emzantsi
CCCCCCCCCCCCCCCCCCCCCCGGTTAACAAGGACGTTAGTAGGGGTTGCTATAAGCATTCAGACGAAAATAGATACGAGGCATCTAGATATCCTTGCCAATACACGTTCTACACTCAAAGGATCTATACCCCTATTAATATGAAGGAACTACAGAATGGCTACTGAGATATTTCAAATATATTGATGAAATCATAACTATATTGTCGACCAATTTCAAACTAAAAAGCATAGGATAGACAAATTTTGCGCATACATATTTTTCTCCGCCAACCGCCATCATCAACATTCAACATGTGTTCTGAGAATAGCATTTGCTTCAAGTGCTTTCCTAAGAGAGCACTTCGCCACAGAAGTTGTGTCCACCAGCCTTACCAAGAATGTAAATATACGTTGCTGCGTTACAACTATTCTCACACCCACAGAAGCGGGCGCAAGAGCAGCAGTTAACCGCCTTTCCACCTCCACGCCACATGGCATGCGTGCACATTCCTAACCTGATAGCGGGTTTCTAATACTTTGCTTTAATCAAAACCACTGGGATGCACGTGAACCAAGCCACAAATTGCATCTGCATGGACGTGTACCGTGTTTTGCCAAATGGGTAGCTTGCATGTAAGTTAGAAACTAATACATGAAGATTCCGGCTTGACCCAAAAGTGAGGTCGAGTAACAGTAGTTGGCTCTCGAACCAAAAGCGTATCCGAATAGGTGCAAAAAGCGGCGGGCGAGAAGAGGGAGCCGCAGGCCTCGAAAGAGCTTGTTCGGACATCAGGCAACGCATTCTCATCATGGATGGTGACTCGCGAAATTCACGTGTACTTCTGCAACAGATGTTAAGTTCCCTGTCGATGGTGATAGAATCAAGGGCTCGCAAGTTCTCAGTCATAGTTTCCACCAATTTGACTTGCAAATGCTGTCGAGACACTGCGTGCATCATCATCATCGACTGGATTACCGCGGCCACCGCGAGGAACACGAATGCTCGCCGAACTTCCGCCAAAGATGCTGCCGTTATCACCAGGCCCAGGTTTATATGGCTCTGCACGGCCACCAGATTCGACGTAGCGTTTCAAGCGGTCAGACTGGCTCATGCTTGCCTGCTTATTCATATCGTGGATGCTTAAACCGGAGAGGCTAACACCGCCTTGTCCGACGACACTGCCCGTGACATCGGACTCAGTTGCTGCGACCGATTCGCCAGTAACGCTAGGTGCGCCTTTACCTCTAGATCCATTAGCACGGCGGTGGCCTGGAAGTTGCGGCCAGGGATCGGCAAAGTTCCGGAACATGTGGGGATATCCAGATGGAATAGCAACACCTCCGAGAGCGGATGAATGAACCGAGGAGACGTCATCTGGGATGTAACTCGCCACAGATCCCGTGTCATGATAGTCACCGCGATGACCATTTCTGCCATTGACCATCCCGCTAGCCATGTTAGAGGCGTGATTATAAGCCACCTGGAAACGCTGTGGTCCGCGGTAAGCCTGTTTCGGACGGGGAAATTGGACAAGGGACACCTGCAAGTTTGACAACGGGCCTTCCACGAGGCAGTTCTTTTCTTTGAAATGCAGTAGAAGGTAGTTCCACAGAGGATGCTTCGATAGAACTTTCGGGTTCCCCAGGATGACCAGTCCATATTTGGCTCGGGTAAGCGCAACATTAAGCCGACGTGGGTCACTCAAGAATCCAATTCCCTGATGGTCGTTGGATCTGACACAGGAGAGCACGATATAATCTTTCTCTCGACCTTGGAAAGCATCAACTGACGCCACTTCGATTTCTTTGTAAAGTTCCTTCTTGAAAGTGCCGGTTGCCTGCATGGAGCTGACAACGTAACTACGCTGCCCTTCATACGGGGTGATGATCCCGATGCTGGAAGGCTTCACGCCAGCTTTGAAAAACCTAGTAACAATTTTCTCCACGTTGGCAGCTTCGGTACGATTTAGGTATGACGTTCCTGATGCCGAAATTTCTTCATTTCCCAAGTTTGACCAGAACATCATAGGATTGTGCGCCACAGGCCAGGGGAAATCAACATCTTTAAGAAGACGTTCAGACTCGGTCACACCGTTCTGCAAGGAGCCATCGTAGAACATGTTTGAAGGGAATTCGGATAGACATGGATGCATACGGTACTGCACGTTAAGTCGGATAGGCGCGCATCCTAGGATGACCAAGCGTTCAAACAGAGACTGGTTGAGCCCAGCTTTTGCCGCCTTTTTGTTCATGATAACAGGTCCGAGCTGCTGATGGTCGCCAACAAGAACAACTTGCTTGCATCCTAGGACAAGGGGAATCATACACTCGGGTTCCGCCGACTGAGTAGATTCATCAATAAGGACGGTGCGAAATTTAAACTTTGCGAGGCGTGGATCACCAGCACCAACGCAGGTACAGCAAATAACATCCGCATTGCTCAAGATCTCTTTCTCCGCAGAACGAACAAGTTGCTTGAACTTTTTCTCATCTTGACTAGAGAGCTCACCCAGCTCAGCCTTCAACTGATTGAGTTTGACAAGTTCGATATTGCTGTCATTGTTATGGACCTGTTCATGAAGGGAAAGGAAACCCACAGGGGATTCCACATCTTCTCGCGACTTGGCAGTGACCCGAACAGTCTTCAAGCCAGTTCTGTGGATTCGTTCGCAAAGTTGGTCAACCGCAACATTAGACGGTGCGCAGACCAACACTTGGCCACCGTTTATTTTTGCCAGGTTATAAATAATGTTAGCAGAAGTGACGGTTTTCCCTGTGCCAGGGGGTCCCTGAATCAAGCTGAGAGGTTTCTGAAGAACGCTTTTGACAGCATTAGTTTGACTGCTGTTGAGGTCTGGAAGACCTGGAACGCTGAACTTTTTGGGCATTTGAGTTCTCATAGGCCCAGCGGCAACCTCATTCCCCAAAAGTCGATGGAAAATGTAACCCGAAACGCTCATCTCATCAACAGCAAATGTTTTCATGGCTAGCTGCATGCGGTCAAAGGATGTCGCCTTCCAAACATAATCAGCTGTGAAATTATGCGTGCAGTCAGTGGGGACAGATTTATGATCGCCTTTGGTTCGCAATTCGATAGTAACTTCGTCAGACTGGTTGTTAGGAATTTTAATGACGTATCCTACGCCATCCCATTTAGGCCGCAGCTCTCCAGTATATTTAAGCCGCATTTCATCACCAACAGCCAGCTTCACATCGCCAAGTTCCAGCTTAGGAAGAACAAAGCTCGCGAGATGCTTGTTGTTTAGTCCTAGGTCCCACCGTACAACCAAGCCATCTTGAGATTGGGCCTCTTTCAATTTGCGATCATAGTCGGCTTCGATTTTGACAAGGGGGCCGAAAACGTTCTGATATTGGTATGCGTCATCATATCGAAGGAGGACTGGCGCAGGTTCGTCATCAACACCCGTTGCTTTCTCGAGATCTTCAACAGTAGCTGCAGCATTGTCCTTCCACATCTCCTCTAGCTTCGCGATCATTTGAGGACTTAGATGCCGCGCGCGAAGTTGTTCTTGGTCAGACGGAGAGCTTACGAGCCAAGGCAAAAAGGAACGATCCTCGATAAGAGGTTGCCAGCGGGACGTATCCCAATTCATATCTTTCGAGGATGGCATGGCAGCGCAAGGTTGCCGACAAAGTAGTACCACGACAGTGTCAGATTTGGCGGGAATAAAGCCTAGAAGGAAGACATTTTTGGTCCCGCAGTTGTAGCATTCGAGAATTGTGTCACCAAGCGACGATTCGGGGTGCAGTTGAACTTCCTTATGCCGTGCTCTGACTAGGTGATTGACGATATGGGATGAGGACGTGTTGCCACGCGCGCTGCAAAACCACTTGGTGCAAGTTAAGCACTTCACTACACTGCTCGGATTATGAATTCCACAGTACCTAAAAGAAATGAAGAGCCAAAAGTTAGTATGCTGTGACCGTAAACCAGACCACCTTGGCACATCCATCGACGGAGCATGTATCTCAAACTTACGAGCATGAATGAACAGGTAGTTCCTTTTCTTCCTCAGGTTTGGTGGCGGTCGCCTTGATCCCATCGACAGGGACACTAGCCATGCTTTCCAAATCATCATCCTCGAAGCTATCTGATATCTCGTCTTCATCGTCATGTCGTCGTCTTCGGGGCCCGGTGGCTAAATTTAAGATACTTTCATCGCCATCGATGGTTGACATGTCGTCCCCAGCGTTAATCGTAGAAGCAGAGTCTGAAACTAGATGATTTCCCATATAGTTAAAAGCCTCCATATTGCCGTTTATCACTTTTTCCCAAATTTATTGTTTTTTCCTTCTAGAGTCGCAACTTGTGCAGAAGCACAGTGATTCCGTTTTCGGAGTGAAGTCGAACCTCGCATTCAGAACGACCGAAAAAAGGAAAAGATTGTCACTAGGAACTGGAGAAATTTCAAACAGTCAGCATCAAAATTTGTTTTTTGTAGAGTTCGTCATGAGCGTTCTGACGGACAGGTATCCCATTTACAGCGAGAACCATGACATAGCCAGTTGAGGGGAGGGAGCGTACAGCAGAAATAGCCACAAGGCGAGAATAGAAAATTAAGTCACTTCCGTTCTGCAACCCAAGGGTCTATGGCACACAGACATAAAAAAGGTCGGAATAGCTAGAGGTCACCACCTGGGTAGCGGGAGTGATGGTCCCGGATGGCAATAATTGTCGGAAGCACTTCACTCCCGACAAAGTTGATGATCCTATCGTTCGACTTCCGAAATCTGCGATAAAACTACGGCAGCCGCGACTAACCACAAACGCAGCGACATTTCTACTCCGTTAAAAAAAAAAATTCAAATATTGGCATCGCGCACGTAGTCCTTGAGCCAGCAGCCTTGCGTCCTTGAGTAACTAAATCACAGGTCAAAATGATTGTATGAATATTCCTCTCTCCAAATCTTAATCTGTGATGATTTGTGCTAACATAGCCGGCAGCGCCGTCAAGCTCGTGAACGGAGGGACTACCTCTACCGAAAAGCTCTCCTCCTCCGCGATGCTTCAATAGCAGAGAAGCGCGCGAAGCTGAAAGCTTCCATTGCGTCCGGGAAACCGTTAGATCCCTCTGTGGCTAATGATAAAACATTGCGAGAAGATTTCAAATACGATGAATCCTTACCCACATCCTCGACACCGGGAGACGCTAACTCCAAAGATTCCGACATGCTTGACCTCGATGACGAGTATGTTCTCACATCTGGCATCGTTGACCCTCGACCTCTCATTACAACGTCCCGTTCTCCCTCTGCACGCCTTAGCACCTTTGCTAAAGAGATGCGTTTACTCATCCCAACTTCGATTCGGATAAATCGGGGAAACCTAGTCATCCCTGATCTTCTGGCAAGCGCCAAGGCTTCCGCACTCTCCGATATGATCGTGCTGCACGAGCATCGCGGTACACCCACTGCGATAACTGTGTCTCATCTCCCCCATGGCCCAACCGCTAGTTTCTCGCTACATAATGTCATGCTACGAGCGGATATTCCAAACTCCGCACGAGGAACTGTATCGGAAAGCTATCCTCACCTAATATTTGAAGGGTTTACCACCAAGCTAGGAGCTCGTGTCGTTAAAATCCTAAAACATATTTTCCCGCCGCGGGAAGCAAATGGGAAGCTTGGGAGCAGGGTTGTCACCTTTAAAAATATAGAGGACAGTATAGAAATGCGACATCATGTATTCGTTAAGATTGGATACAACTCAGTTGAACTAGCTGAAGTCGGGCCGCGGATGACGATGAGGCTATTTCAAATCAGAGGAGGAACATTGGAGAAGGATTCCGGCGGCGAAGTTGAATGGGCACTGAGTCAATACACAAGGACCAGCAGGAAGAAGGACTATTTGTGATGCGTGGATTGATCATTTAAACTTGGCATGAGAATGGATTACTAAAAGGGTTCGCATGGGATGGCGTGCAGAAAATTACACCGGCGCAAGGGTAAATCTAATGATCTTTTGGATACTGGGATGGGAGTTTTATATCATTCTGCTTCATAGGGAACCTACTGTGATATTCTCTGGAGATTTCATAACAGCACTGTTCATTCAATTTCTTCCTAAAACGTAAAGCAACACTCAAATGTACTCAAAAGTAGAGATTTCAACTTGCTATATGAAGAAGCGAGAAAGAAAGAAGGAAAAGGAAAAACGAAAGGATACGCATATGGCTGATTTAACTTATAGCAGGGGCGGCATTTAACGTGAAGTCGACGTCTTCAGGGGCGAGATATACCAAGAATACGTTACATTCCCATTTAGGGCAGCTCATCATGAGACTGTGATTTCACCACACATCGGCTCGCATGATTCCGTTTCCTTCGACTTTCCTTGCTTTGGCAAAGCAGTGGAACTGGTCGATTTGCCAGTGCCTACCGGTATGCCTGTCTGTGGTTTAAACCTGAACCAATTCTCGCTCGGGGGTAGGACGCATCCTTCTTCGTCTTTTCGCGGCTGAGGCTCGGTGCCGCCCATCCTTTCCTCCCATTTTTTCCCGCATTTGGCCTTGAAAAACTTGGTGAAGGCTCCGAAAGCGATCTCCCATGTACTTCCAGTCGGTGCAAGAAACGTCGATCCAGCCTTTCCAACCCGAGTGTATTTCACGAATGCCGCATAGGTATGAGGGCTTGAATCAGATTCGTAGAGCTATATGTACATATGTTTAGTGAGAGGTATCAAAATTGGGCACGGAGGAAGAGATAATTGCAGGCAATTCGAACGCATTGTTTGGATCATTCATTCATACTTGAAGTGTATGTTTTTCTTTGGACTCGACGTCTTCTAGAGGGCGCACAAGCGCCACAAGATAACGAGATCCTTCAGAGTCGGTAAATATATGATGGTCGTCTACTAATCACCAGTGAGCAGAGTATGAAACAAGTGTCTCCTGGGTCTATAAAAATCTGCACTCACCAACCTCATTTCCTGGACCGTGATTTCGCCGTTGCTTTTTCAAGCTATCTGTCGCCGTGTTTCAATTAGCACCTTGATAATGGGAATTCTTGTTGCATTATTTCAGTAAGTGACGCAACATACTGGTGCCTACACCATCAATATTCTTGGTGGCATTCCTGGGTTTTGCTGTATGCGGTTTGTGGGTGCCTCGTGCCCGGTACAACAAGTATTCATTTTCACGTTTGGGTCGTCTGTTATTGGACAGAAGGGAATCCTCAAGCCATTCCAGCTTCACAATTTTTAGGCCCTTGATTTTGCGAGCCTGTTGCACTACGAAAATTGAAATTCACAAGGTTAATAATCCGCGACACCGTTAGTTTTGTTTAGAAAAGTAGAATAAACTACACAACGAAAAACACTAGGGAAACTAAGGAGATATATGGCTATATACCCGTTGTATCGCGCTTCCGGAACGCATCCTTGGTCGTGATAAGATGAGTTGTTGCACCTTTCTCAAGATCTTTTGAGAAATCACCCCCATTGGCCTCAACCCACTGCTTGATCTTCTCTGAGATTTGGCCGAAATCACCAGCCAGGCTGATGTGTAGCTTGCGGAACGTCTTTCCCATGTCTTCGAGTCCAAGCAGACCGAGAAGAGCGTATGTTTATTTGGGTATGGCGAGGTTTTCCTCAAGATTGCAATGTCTTGTCTCAACGCCAAAGTAAATGTGGTAAAGGGGGGCAAGGAATTCAATCGGGGGAGCGCGCTGAGGGCGAAGTGAAGAGTAACTGAAAAGAGAAAGGTGTGGAATTCGATGAAATGAGTTGGAGACCCGCCGTGAGCACTCCAAACCTGCGCAAGCTCCGAATGCTGCTAAAACGGTCATGAGATGAAGGTTATAAAAATGTTAATTGTATGATTCGGTTAACTGGAGGAAGTGGGAACCCATAAAGGACCGAAGCGGGTTGAGAGGGATCTCTAGTGTAGATAAAAATCGGCAATGAAGCACTGGGCACATAGCTGGGAGCTGTGTAACTGAATTTTTAATCCGTTTTGTATATTAAAGACATGTTCAACATATAAAATTATCAGTTTCATATCATCAAGTCCTGAAAGCTTTAGCAGCTTTCACAAACGCTTTTATCTTTTCCAAGTCCTGTGATCCATCTGACTCAACTCCGCTGCTAACATCAACGCCCACCACGCTTTCTCCATATCGGCCTAGCTGCTGAAGCGTGTCGGCAACATTCAAGTGGTCCAATCCTCCTGCAAGTATCACCCGAAGTCTGTCAGTGTTCTCGAGGGAGTCCTGTACAGACGAAAGGTCGAGTTTCTCACCCGAGCCGCCAGCGCCAGAATCTAAGAGGGGAAGTGTATGGTAGGCATGTCGAGATAACCCTGGCTCCCCGGGGGAAAACTTCTTTATTACTGGAACAGGTATTAGGCTCGCCCACTCTATCGGCTCCGACCCGTGGAGTTGAACGACGTCAAGCCCAAGTTTTTGTTGTTGGGAAATAATATACGATAGCGGTTGATTCAAAAACACGCCCACCAGCAATGCACGGTGAGGATGGCAGAGTAATTGGGACGAATAGCCAAAATAGTCGATAGAGGAAGTATCGTCGATGCATTTCTGTAATCCACTTACCGAGGATGTTGGACGAGGTGTTGATTTTACCGCTTTAGATATCTCCAGAGCAGTATCATTCGAAACCGTTCTAGTGCGCCCCTTCGCCATTATTATGCCGATTAGATCAGCTCCGGATTCAATCGCTGTGCGCGCGGCCTCAGGTGTGCGGGTTCCGCATATTTTGACAAGTAGGGGTCGTTGAGGAATCGACGTGGGAAGAGGGTTCCCGCCACCCAACAGCTGGGAGACAAAGAGGTTTGTGTCCTCAGCACGCATCAATGCCTCCCCAACAAGGATTGCCTTTACGCCCTTTGTGCTATACGCTTTGACATCATCTGGCCCGGATATTCCGCTTAGGGCACATACAATTGTTGAATCCGGCACCTGATCCATTAACCGACTTGTGGTACCCAGGTCGACTTCAAAGCTTTTCAGATCACGGTTATTGACACCGATCACTTGGGCACCCAGGCTAACTGCGATCGTCATTTCTTCGGCTGTATTTACCTCGACGAGAGGTTCCATGCCAAGTTGTTGAGAATATTGGTAAAGCCGCCGGAGTAGACTGATGTCCAGCATTTTGACAATAAGTAAAACTGTATCTGCACCAGCCAATCGAGCCTCCAGAATTTGGTATTCATTGAAAATAAATTCTTTTCGTAGTACAGCCGGTCTGTTTGGAAGGCCCTCAAGGCTCTGGCGAACGGCCCGTAGATCCTCAATACCTCCTTTAAACCATTCCGGTTCAGTAAGAACCGATATAACACTTGCTCCAGCCATGGCATATTTCCGAGCCTGAGTTGGAGCACAAGTAGATGACGAAATAAGACCCTTTGATGGGGAAGCCCTCTTTATCTCTGCCATCAGTGACAACGAAAACGGTGTCTGTCTCAGCCGGTCTGGAAATGATATCTGGGCCGGAGATATCCCAAGGTCGTATGCGGCTTGCAGGTCTTCTGGCCTTTGGGAAGGAATCGCCATTTGCTTATTAACAGCAATTTCGCGATGTGCGTAAATCTTATCCAAAATCGACTCCTTCTTCGTAGGTTTTACTCCGTTGCTTAGAGCTGCCGATGCCTCACCTGGCCGAGAAGCAAGGCCGCCGTTTTCTTTCCAGGTGCCGCCACGGAGATTCAGAAAGTTCCTAAACATAGTCCGCCCATGCTCGGACAAAATACTCTCGGGGTGAAACTGAACACCTTCCACCGTATACTCTTTGTGCCTAACGCCCATTATAATTTTCCGGCCGCTATCCTTTTCAAACTCAGTCCACGATGTAACTTCGAGGCAGTCAGGAATGGTTGGCTGCACTCCTGCCAGCGAATGGTAGCGCGTAACGGCTAGAGATGGTGGGAGTGTGGCATAGACGCCCTTCGAATCATGGTTTAAAGGAGAAGTCTTTCCGTGAAGGATCTCCCCCGTCACATCAACTTTTCCACCAAAGCTAGATATCATGCATTGATGTCCCATACAAACGCCAAAAATGGGTATCTTCCCGCTAAAATGTTGGATTGCATCTTGACTTATGCCCGCGTCTGTATTAGGGTGGCCTGGGCCGGGACTTATAACTAATTGGCTGGGGTTCTTTGCAATGAGCTCGTTCAATGTGATCTCGTCATTTCTGAATACCGTCACATTCGCCCCCTCGAGAACGAGGTACTGATACACGTTCCAAGTGAAGGAGTCATAGTTATCGATCAATATCAGATTGGATGCGTTCTCGCGGGTTTGAGCTTTGGTGGGGTTATTGGGCGAATGGTCGACTAAGACGCTGGTGGTGGCGGCCATTGTGACGGAAAGTTGAGAACGAACAGAAGGAAATGGGCGGTAAGACCGATCACCTGGACAGACAGCTCTTATATAGACCTATCCGATACCCAGGTAGGGAAGATGCTCGTATTTCAGAAGTCTGTGGGACGTCGTGTCACTTCTCCAAAGCCAGACGCTGAACAAGTCAGGTGATCAAGCCGCTCTCCGAGGTCGCGATTTGATGACTCATACGGATCAAATCTTGTAGTTAGTTAACTATGTCAAACCAGCTTTGGGGCGTCTTCACCATAATACCTCAAACTAGTTCTCTATACGAATACTCCGTACTGTTGCACAAGTCCACTATGGGGGAGCAAGGAAAAACTACATGCCGCATTTCGCGCCGCAAAAGCTTCCAGAGAAGCTTGTCAGAGCCATTCTCTTTGAACCAATCCTGGCGTCTCAACTGTCTGCATATTCACATTGGCACTTGAATCACATGTAACCGTAAGATATTACGAGGGATGCAGAGAACAGGACATCAACCCATTCTGGTTTCCCAATAACAAATTAATATGTGAAGCTAAACAGATGATCCTTATCTCTTGCTGTTTCAGCGTATAGCTCAACCTAGCCGTTTATCAGTGCTTGTTTCTCTTCAAATGCATCGATTGTCTTGTCGGAATTCGAAAGCGCATAATTTTAAATTTACAATAATTCAGGGCGCTGGTCGGCCTTCAACCACTGCAACTCCGATTTTCCAAAGGGCTACTCCGTAGAGTGTCAGGAAATACCATGTCCATTCGGTTTCTAAAGTTAGGAGGCGGCAGCAGTCCGTCTCCAGCTCAAATCCCAGGCCCCTAACTGCGGCACTGATTGAGGAAATTTGATTGATTGAGATAGCGTGCAGTGAGAATAGAAACTCTATGCATGCTAGTAAGAAAGCAGCAGTTTAATATTTTATTTACAATATAAGTTGAAAATCGTTATGTCCGACTACATTTTCCTGTCTGTTAGCTATCAAAGCCGCCAGCCAAGAAAATGTAGTCGGACATAGTTTTATCCGCCTCCGATAAGGTCGCTTTCCGCTAAGCCCAAATAGGTTAGTTGATATTTTGTTGATTCACCCGCGCAAAACCAATTAAGCTTGAGGCCTTTGGTTGTGATATCTCCAGAGCTGGTTCTGTTGTGCTTTTCAAGCGCGACTAGAGCAATATCCTTCACGACACGCTCCCAGTGACGGGCCATGATATAATAGACAACCATATGGCTCCACCGCCAGCCGTGTATTTTCCGTCCCTGGACGAATGCTTCTCCGGGGACAACCAACTTATGTATGTCTGCTAGCCATTAGCTCGGATGGGGAAACTGCTAACCGGGTTGCACATTAGATCATGGAAATCAGCTTTCCTACGGCTGGCGAATGCAAAGATAGATGTCGGGGAAGCTGACAGTCTATACAAATTTTTGTCTTGCCCGGATAGCCTCCGAATTCTCTCGAATCCCTTTAACCCGTTTACTCCTCCGAATGAACAATCAAAGTCCGATTTCCAGTCCAAAACCGCTGCCATTCATGTGCCGACAGGTTCTAGGGGTCCTTGGAATTTAGACGAAATAAAAAGTGACGCGACGTGGTTAAGCAAACGGACACAGATCGATGAGATTTCTGCACTCAGAATTGTCGTCTACGAACGCCAAAATCGACCCGGTGACCAGCTTTTGAGTGAATTTTCCGAGGAGGAGACGACAAGCCTACAAGGTGCGATTGGACTTGGTAACCTTTCGCAGTCTACTAAAGGAGCCCAGGCTACTGAGATTTTAAAATACAAGGGGGAAACAAGCCTCCAGCCAAATGAATTTTCGGAAGAGGAATTAAGGCATTTGAAGTTGTTCCAGCTATATCTGTCGGAAAAACAGCATATCCTCAAAGCTTCTCAGCGGCTTTTATGTGTGGCTTTGCGTAGAAGAGCACCTGGTAGCCATAGTGTGGATTCCCAAAAATCACGAGTTGGGCATACTCAAACGAAACTAGAAGAGCTGGGGAAATCTATATTTGGGCTTCAATCCGGGAAAGGCGCTAATGTCGTTTCTATAAAACAGTGCATTGAGGCTGTTCGGACCCGAATTGGTAATTTAGAAGCTGGGAGTGGATGGCTTCTTCCTGACGAACCCAATGTGGAAATCGAGCTGGCTTGGCAAACGAACGTCCTCGAGGAGCTTAACCAAATCCTTCAATTCCTTGTGCTTCAACTTCAATCATCAAATGCCATCCCATCTGCGGAGCTGTTTCTTTCTTGGCTACGTTTAATGGCCGAATATGATTTTCTTGAAATGCTAAGTCCAGTAAGTTTTAACCCTGTGAATGCGATCCTCACATGCCTAACTAGAAATTGTGCAGGCTACAGAAGAACAGAAAATCATACTTGGCCCTCTTCAGGCTCTCATTGCGGTTGCGACTCTAGCTTTTGTCAAGCTACGAGCATCAACCTCATATTTTGAAAAAGCATCGCACTTGTCCGCAATCCCAGAACCTACAACTGATGAAACCCCTTTTTTCATGTCTCGTGACAATATCGCCGAAATAAACGAAATATGTTTGAAGGCAGCCAATGTGGGCTGTTTAACTGCCGCCCCTATGATTTTTGCATTCGCCATTGTTATGTTTGCGGTGAGGGAGATTGCGCTCTCCACGAAAGAGGAGCGCGAACTTCAGCAAGCCCAGCATGCTGTAGACTCTTTCAATAACAACGCCCCGTCCTCTTCTCCATCGCGAGTTGCTGAACAATCCATTTTTGAAGATATTTTTGAGAAAGCCCGTAACCCAGCTTTTGAAGACGACTTTGTGAGGCTTCTTGTGACTAGCTCCGTCGATAAATGTCATGTATTTGACTTTATTGTTGCTCTTGTCGAAAGCCTTAGGCCAATTTCGGGTGCTGGTGACAGTGGCATGCTAAGCCGTTGGATAAGGGTGGAACTCTTGGATTTGATCCGTGCAAGTGTCGAGCATTTGGATTATATTCCTGAAGTGGTATCGTCCGTCCTTTGTATTATCTCTGGCCCTACCGATGATTGCAATCAAGCTTCCAGTCCAGAGTTGAATGATGGTTGCGATCCGAGATCTATGTTTATTCAAGATCCAGTTCTTATTGATAGAATTTTTCGGGTTGCCAAATCCCGATTTCCGTACGAAGCTATTAATTTTTTGAAAATATGCCGGGCCCTGTCAGGCTCTAGCATCGTTAACGATGATGGCCTACCATACATTGCCCAGGAACTGGAGAACATGGAAACCTACACACAAATTGTCGCTCCTGGCTTCCAAGGGTACCAACCCATTCGAGAGGATGAAAATGCCAATTTCGTTGGCCTAATCCAGCCATTGGCTATGCAAGAAACTGCCATGTCGAACAGCACAGTCGGATATGAATCGAGTTCTACTGCGGTGGTTCTTGCCGAGTCCTGTGTTATCCCCCAAGACGCCATCGGCCAGGTTGTCAACGAGTCAAAACCAGCCGTAATAATGTGGCATCATGACTATAACTGCCTTGGCTTCCTCGGAATATGGCTTGAGCAAGCTACTAACAGTCGCAGATCAGAGCAAGAACCAGAAGATGAGGTAGTCGCGGAAACCATAGGCCTCTTCGCTGACCTAATCACATCCGCGCAAATTATTTCGAAACGCGATGGCACACTGTCAGGTGCTAAAAGAATTCTCGAAATGGCTAGCGACGGGCTAGATCGCCATGGTGATATCATTTCCGTTGTTTTCGAGATATTCGAACGGAACTTGCAAAACACTATTAGCAAGAGAGGTTCGAGCCGCAATCTTCAACCGCTTATCTCTTGCCTTCGCTTTATAAACGCTCTTATATCAGTTATTCCCGGCCGCGTATGGCCTTTCCTGTCCAGAAGCAGCTTTATTGGCTCAGATGGGAAAGGTGGTATGCTAGTCACTATTGTCTCGTCTATCGAGGCTACTTCTGGGGACTTCAATTTCCTTCAGGCTACCGTTCAAATGTTTGACCTCCTGGTTAATGATGTCATCATTCATTCTGGAGTTCGTCGTTCTGCAGGGCGAGTATCTGCTAAGTCCAGCCATCTCGCCGAGTTCAGTGCAGGTATCCCTCCCTATATCATGCGCAACTTTTTATTGGCCCTGACACGCGTGATGGTTGAGGCGTACAATAGTAACACGACCTGGAGATACAATGACATCTGCCAACAACTTGAAATTAACACATCTCTTGCCCTCACTCTTGAAAAAATCTTATACAGTATATATGCGATTGACGACACTTCCGACCTGGATTCTAAGTTGGTGGGAGTATTCTCAAGTTCGGCAACGTATATACTGAAAGTGCTTAGACCAACAACAATCGAAGAGCTGCCCTTTAATCCACTTCTCCGCACTATTCTCAGCAGTCTTCAAACTTCCAGCGCGAGCAGCGACCTTCGAAATCTCCAACTCCATATTCGGCACATCCAGTCTGCGTTAGCCCTTTCGGAACGGTTGGCGCAAGCGGGGAAATTACTGGGATCTCCAATGTCGATGCTTGAAACTCAATTATTCAAAGCGTCGCCTGTGTTGATTAGACTATACGCTCTATCCTATGATTATCAACTCCCTGTTGTTTCTCTCCTTGAGCTCCTGATATCGTATGCAGCTTCAGATTCGGATCACGAGCCACCCTCTGTTCTTGGCCACCTAGGAGCCAAATCATCCTGCCACTTTCTGGACTGTCTTTCGAAATTCGATCGCCCTTTCAAAAACACTGCACTCTACGTTTCAATATGGGATCTACTTTCCACGATAATTAGCAAACGCCAACAATGGCTTGCAGTTTTTTTCCTCACTGGTTCATCCGCGAGAGATTCCTTAAAAAAGAACGGCAAAGATAAATCTTCGACCATGACTGGACAACCGTTTTTGGGGATTTCCCTCGATTTATTAACGAAAATCGACTCAATTCAGCCTCAAATAGCAATATCTGCCCTAGATTTTGTTGCAAGGGCACAGGAACACTGGCTTTGGGCTACACCACAGATTAAAAATCATTCGGACTTCTTCCCGAAAATCGTGAATTTCGTTTCTAACTTGGATATTCGCAAGTGCCCTCCTCTAGAGCAGCTGCTCAATACGAAAATCGCATCACTAGTTGCAGATATATGCGCTGTCTATTTGCACAGTGCGAAAGAATCACGAGATCTAACATTCTTCAAAACGATTATCCCTCTGATCTCCTGGTTTTCTGACAACGCAGTGAAAGTAGACGGCTATAATGCGTCCCTGCACTCAAATCTCAGAAAGAACTTTGAAATGAAATACCATGGATGCAAAGCCGCCGCCATGAAGCGCACTGGGCTTACACACCCGGAGCTCGGCGAAAACTATTTTTACGACGTGAGGTTGGGAAGTAAGATCTTCGGGTATGATTTTGCCTGGAACGGGACCCGTGATCAAGGCTTTGTGGAGGAGGTCAAACGAGCCAATCTAAATCTATCACTCGTTGAAGCCCAAATGGTGTGTTTCTTGCATTCCCTAGCCTAAGCCTCTTTATTCTAACCTGTCATAGACTCTCCTTCAAAGTTGGAAATTTCTTGCCATAGAACATTGCGCAGATTTCATGCCGGATCGAGAAATTCAAAAGTCGATGGCACGGGTTGTCCGCCACTGCCTCGTTTCGAATTCGCAGACCATACCGGATGAAAAGATATTTTACAAAGTTCAGCAAATCCGCGCAGAATTTGCCCTAGCTCTCCTTCAACGGCTTAACGACGCTAGGACCAGGGGGGCGGAAGTCTTTGAGTTGCTGAATGTTGCATGGGATGCTACGCGCTTTCGAAATCCATCTTACGAAACTGCCCTTCTCAACGATGATACGGAATACTATGGGCTTCTGTTAAATATCCTCTTCCTCGCCCTGCAGTTCCATATTGCAGGGCCCTCTCGATCTGCACCAGAAGCAGTCAGCAAAAAGCCGGAAATATCGTCGGACTTGTCAATTGTTTTAGAAATTATCAAGGTGATAGTCGCACAGGGCTTTCGATCACTTACGACGTACTTACATGACGAACCGCAAAAGTGCTCTCCTAGAGATTTTGCTATATTAACAGCAATATTACAAACATGTCTACGAGTGAAGGACGCAGACCGCATTTACGAACAGGCCTCCTTCCACCTTGCTGATAGCGACACACCCCGCTATGCAGCCACATTATTTTCTTGGGCCTATCAACTTACAGTTGAAGGAGATCCAGTGTATGGGGAGCTCAGCATCCTATTCCTCCTAGAACTCTCCTGCATCCCTATGATGGCAGAGCAGATGGCAGCTGATGGTATTTTGGTGAAACTCTCGACTTTCCGCCTCACCGATGTCCTGCGCCAACCCCACGGATGTGGCCCATTCGACCCAGTACCCAGGTTATATGCTATTTGGAATTCAGGCTTTCTTCCTCTCTGCCTCAACCTACTCTACAGCGTTGGTCGAGCCGCTCCGGAAGTGGCAGCCTTCCTCAACCAGTTTGAGGGACAGCTACGTCGAGCCTCTGCTTCATTCTCCTTCGGGCAACCCGCCACAACCTCGCCACTTGCTAGTAATCAGCTAGAATTAAGCCAACGCGTAAAAAGGCTGTCGCTTGGTATGGCTTCTGAAGCTTGTTCGTTAGCTCTCATATCCCTCATTATCAACAAATTCCGGGATGCTGGCGCAAGTACTGGCGTGGATGCGGGAAATATCCAAGAACTGAAATGGGATAGAGCACAAGTGAAAGATGATATCGAATCACTTCTTGAAAAACGATCAGTCCTCCGCTCTCGGATTGTTGCCACAAATGAAAAGGAGCTTGCAATGTCCCGGCGAGAACCCATCGACCGCACAACCGGCTACCAGAGTCAGTTAGAAGAGAAAATCGTTAAAGAGCTTCAAACGACAGTAATGTGTCTGTCTGATGCTGAGGCTTCTTAATGTGTTCTTGTTCTAATTGCATACTTTGCAGCAAATTTCTTTTCTTTTTTTCCCGCTTTTTTTTCCCAAAGCGATTGCGGCGTTAGGAATGACAGTTTTAGGCTCTTGTCTTTGTCCTCAATAAACTTAGTATGTAGAGTACTTTAACCATGTTTAGTCCGTTTAAACCCATTGGCGCGCGCATGTTCATAATACTATAGAACCGTCCTTTTTTCTTTTTTCTCGGCTATGGACTTTTTTCTCTCCCTGCGAAATAATCTACCGTTCGCAGAAATTCTCCACAAATATGCTCCTCCGAGGGCCTTGCCCGCGCCTGCGGGTTTGGCTGTGGCGCTGTGGATTCCAAGTCGTGCAGCCGGGGTCCGGGGGTAAGCTCAGCAGACCCACTAGTAGGCGCCAATTTCGGCGAAGCTGAACTGCCGAATCCTAGCAAACCAAATAGTTAAAAGTTACAGCCCAGGTTGCGAAACCCCACGCTCATATGGGGAATGGCTCAGGAATTGATTTGCCGTGAATGAATCCACAAAAGCCTGGTAGTATCAATCCTACAGTATTTACGCTGCGTCCACGGAGCTGATAGGAACCCTCTGAACGGGAAACCCCTTGGAGGTGTAAGGGGCACCAGCCTTTTATTCAAGATCTCTTCTGAAACCTGTTTTAGGTTAAACTCTCGGGATGCCAGGTAGCTGGGCCCCCTGTGGCATGAATATACTATGTAGCTAGACAGCGCGGAGTGACAGAGCAACCAGCGCAAAGTTCTGCAGGGATATATTATTGTGCACACCTAACCTAGTGGAAAATCAAACCAATCGCTGGTCCCTTTTAGCGGGGGGTGGGGTGGCACTCTCTCGAAAGCCGGGGTGTCTAGATATATTCCCCATATATCTCATTAATAGATTATTGACCTCGGCATCGACCGTTTCTCAGACTCAGTCCAACCCTGATCCGGGTAGTTAGCCGGTTGCGATGCATCAGACGGCTCCCACGCTTCTCGGCGGATTCAAACCTCGGGAGAACAAAATGGCTTCAACTCCGCGTTTCGTTTCTTGGGGCGGGCTGCAGCTAGCAGATCGAGTTCGTGATGAACCTTGGAATCGGCTGAATATTTCCTAAGTAGGTTAAGGACCAATTTACAACTGTGAAGAATTCAGAATCCACTGAGCTTATAAGGGTAACAAACTCTTTCAAAACCAATCCAGCAGGATGTTTTCTGTGACTAGATATTTCTGATTCCTGCAGCAATCCTGTCTATTTGCAATCTTTTGTCTTTACCAAGCTATAACTGCAATTTTGTTATTTATCCAGCATCATGCCGTTGAAGTCACGCTGGTCCGTTCAAATCCCAAACACGTCGTTGCTGACGGTGGTATTCAAATCTCCCACGCATCCACTATCCAAGACAAAGAGGTGTTTTTTGGATGCTACCCGGCCAGATACTCACTTTCTTACCGTCCATGAATACCGTCTATGGTGCCAGCGCTTCGCCGCAGGGCTCAGAAAGGCGGGCCTGAAGACAGGAGATCGTGTACTCCTATTCTCTGGCAATGATTTATTCTACCCGGTGGCCTTCATGGGCATCGTCATGGCAGGTGGGATCTTCACGGGAGCAAACCCAACTTATACACCAAGAGAATTGGCGTATCAGTTGAAGGATTCCGGAGCGACATATTTGCTATGTGCGGACGGGAGTTTGGACACGGGGATTGCTGCAGCCGAATTGATTGGCATGGGCAAAGACAGGATATTCGTGTTTGATGGCGCGTTGTTTGATGGGAAGGGAGAAGGGCGCAAAGGCTGTCGATATTGGGGAGACCTTATCGCCTCGCCGGCGGAGGGAAGCAGCTTCGCTTGGGACACACTATCGACCCCCGAAGAAGTAGATCGAACCCTCGCCCTCAATTACAGCTCTGGGACTTCTGGGGCCCCGAAGGGAGTACAGATAACGCATAGAAATTACGTCGCAAATCTGCTACAGTTTCACTATGCAGTGTACTTGCGGAGCGACTGGGAAGAGAAGGATAAATCTGCTCGTTGGCTATGTTTTCTCCCCATGTACCATGCCATGGCGCAAAACATATTCATCGCATCGTCATTGACGCGGGGAATACCCGTTTACATAATGGCGAGGTTTGACTTCATTCAGATGTTGGAAGCCGTACAGAAGTTCCGCATTACAAGTCTGACAGTCGTACCGCCAATCGCTGTCGCCCTTGCGAAGCATCCACTGGTCAAGAAATATGACCTGAGCAGCATTTTGGCTGTCTCAAGCGGAGCGGCGCCGTTATCCAGAGAAATCTCAGAGGAAGTTGAAGCTTTGTTTCCAGCCGGGAAGCTGTATGTCAGGCAGGGATGGGGCATGACAGAGTATGGCTACCCCTGTCCGCGCTTACTCTTTGATTTTTAAGAACCTTGCTAATGTGCCCGTGCTTTTTCTTTCTTTCTTTCCGACAGGACTACGTTGTCCATACTGGGGTGGGACCCCAATGAGCCGGGAACCAGCGCATCTGTCGGAGAATTAAATGCCAACTGCGAAGCAAGGATTATGGCAGACGATGGAGTGACAGAGCTTGGGCGGAACCAGCGAGGCGAAATCTGGGTCAGAGGCCCTAATGTGATGAAGGGCTACTGGAATAAACCAGAGGCCACCAGGGATACATTAACGGAAGACAGGTGGTTGAAAACAGGTGATATCGGATACGTGGATGACACAGGAAAGTTCTATATCGTTGATCGAGTGAAAGTATGTGAACCCCTGTCAAAATTATCTATCACAGGAATCATGCTCTAACATGGTGCTTAGGAACTTATCAAGGTGAAAGGCAACCAGGTTGCGCCCGCAGAGCTGGAGGGACTTCTGCTTGAACATCCCGCGATCGCGGATGCCGCTGTGATAGGAGTAACAAAGTAGGTTCCTTTAGCTTCCAGGTCCAATACGAGTGAATGTATAGTGCCAGCTAACGAGTATCCTTCGGTAAAGAAACAACGAAGAGTATCCGCGTGCCTACGTCACCCTCAAACCAGGGCAAACCGCTACTGCTGAGGATGTCACCGGCTTTATCAGGCAGAGAGTGTCACCCACAAAGAGGATCACCGGAGGAGTTGTGTTCACCAACAATATTCCAAAAAACCCGTCCGGGAAAATCCTAAGAAGAGTACTTCGGGACCAAGCACAACGGGAAATCAGCCAAGAAAGCTCAAAGTTATAGTCATTATTCTTAGAAAACCGTACGAGGTTCATTCTTGCCCAATATCGTTTTCGTACTTCCTTGACTGCGGGTGTATATATCTCAGCTATACTTCTAATACTTTCAGTGGGGTGTTTGTTAGTTTGAACAGATTTATTGATAAAAGGCTATAATAACTTGTTGATTCAAGCGAAATAATTTAATATCTCGAGAGTGCCATAAGGTATATGAAGTTGGCGAAACGCAATATATGAAAGTGCTATGGTAGCTGGATATAGCTCAGACTTGGTCACTTAATATCAGCAAAATTAGCTTAAAAAACGAATAAACTACAAAGCCAGGCTCACATCGTAAACAGCCAAGCAGGCCTTGCTGTTCGTTGATATCCATCCATTAAGGGTGACATCATGTGATTTAAAAAGAGGCTGGCTGGAGTGTTTTGAAACAACCGGGCAAGAATTGCTCCAAGTCTGCCTCTCAATTCTCGCAGCAGAACATTGCCCCATTCCGTTGTTGCGATGGATTATTAGATGGCATTTTGTTATCCAGTGCCGTGTCTCAGACTTCCTATCAAAAGCCTCTAAGGGCCTAGGATAATCGTTCTACACCCTGGCAATAGCAGTTTGAAGTCGGGGAACTCGTTCAAAAGGCTATCTGGGGTCCACGATGGATTATGGATGGACTGAACACAAGATCGAAAGAATCACTGACGAAGGACTTGAGTAAGTCTTCATCCAAAAAGAAAAATAAATGAGCTAGCATCCAATCGCCGCAATATCATATCCAACGCCTATGTTATTGCATCCTCCGCGAGCGCAAGGACGTCGAATACAACCTTTCTTCCGACGCAAATAAAAGCGTTTCAATGTCGAATGTGGCCTGATGTCTCCCCTGATCTAGCCTTGGTAAGATGTACCACGGGCCGAAACGAAAAGCGTGTTCCTGAACTTTTTAACTTAAGGTTAGCCTGACGGGCCCAAGTGTTGTGATTTGCGGGCGAGTAAACCTTCTTCACATTCGACCACGACCACCCGGGCAGCGACGGTTCGAGGAATAGGCACCAAGATATCACGGTCTGCAACGCATACACTTGAATTTCGCTCTTTCGGTCCATCCAGCTACAGCCTTTATGGCCCTCGATAGATTCTTGAATGACCTGGCATTTTCAATGAGCAACACTACGGTATCTCATTCGAAAGGGGGTTAGGTCTGTTGAAGCCCCAGCTGGCATTCGGAAAGTCATCAGCAGATCGAAGCGCTCACACTTCCGCGGCCGCGTTTGGAATGGCTGGATATTTATTTCCGTTGGAACGAGCAACACGCATATCACTCCAGGCACACAAAATCTCCTCTCTGTTGCCAGCAAAACTTCCCCAGCGGCGCTCATTGCAGTCCGAAATTTCCGGCGTTCATGCAGCTGCTGCTATGAGCGTACGCTGAGTCTTCTTCACGGTTATCGTGTTAGCGGGGCCAATTATTGTGGTGGCCCCGGATTCTAGATCCTTTGGCCAAGGTCGTCGGAAACGAGACGAACCGCTTTGTCGATGCTCATATAGGATATACGTGTTCCGCATCTTGAGACATCTAATGAGCTGCCATTCAAGAGGATGGAGTGTGATTTCCTGACTAGGATAGTGGAATTTCAACTTGCTGCGGGCGAAAATTGTGGATGTTAGAGCTGAGCTCTACTCTTCTTGGTTCCCACAAGACCTATCATTCTTGTCATTTTGGTTCAATATTGGGCATCGCCCCGTGCAGTGATGCAGTTTTTTTTTTAGGATTGAGGCTGATTGGAGGGATGGTTCGTTTTCATGAAGCGAATTACAGTCTGATGAACAGGGGGCAGAATGTCTCTGTTCTTGTTTGAAGTGCCACTGGAGTTTCCATCGCCTATTTGTGGTTTGCCCCTTTCTATTCTTTAGTTCCGCATTGATTTATTTTCTTTTATTTTTGCTTTTTCTCCATCACCCGTCGCCCCTATCGGCCCCGCCACCTCTATCGCCACATATCGAGGACCTTCAGGCTTCTATCGATTTACATAGCCTGTACAGATAGGTCGATAGGGTGGATCGAATGATCCCACTACCAAACTCTATCATTCCCTCAGAACCCACTCTCCTGACAGTCCAGCATCCGCATCCACTCGATTAAATGAACTGTAACCCAGCGATTTCCAGGCCCTGGACAAGGACAACAGTTCATGGACGTGAACAGCAAGGTGGAAACTATAAATGATGGCAATACCTCCAAATGGAGTGGAACGTGCATGATATTTCTTCTGCATGCTGGTATCATCACAAGATCCTAAAGAGCTGATTGACTGAAAATAGGAGAACAGAATCTGCTCAATTTTGGGCCTTCTGTTCCCTCTACGTTTTTATTCGTTACTCTCTTTTCAAATCTCTATTTAGAAGAGTAGTTACGCTCTAGGGGTCAGTGTGGTGATGTGTCAAACCCATACGCTGTATATCACCTCCTACTGAAGTCATTCATTTCTGCGTTAAACGTTCGGTTGCGTGAAAGTCTGGTAATACGATGATTCAGAAAGGGGAAAGGGGCAAATTATCTAGTTGGATACAGCAGATTTTTAGCGGACAGGCGTGAGTTCACGTTGAGCTCAGGTAGCCCAGTATATACAGCACTAGACACTGAAGAACTTCACCATCTGGATATAATTCGGGATAATTCGTGTCATTTATCATGGGTAAAATCCCCGAATATCACGGACCAATCTATCTAATCTACCAATTCACGAAAAATTGCTTCGTTCGGGGGACATAAAGGAAAATATGGTGCCTGTCATGATGGCTGTGGCGTTGTTGACGTCAAACCCTTCTTTTTTAATTCGTCCTGCATCGTGCATCGGCGAAGTTGAGCTGACAGCCAGTAACAATAAATTCTCGTTCTTTGAAGAACCCAAGTTGCATGTTTCCGATGCCAAATAAGTTAAAAAACCCCCACCTAATCCCCACTCACATGGCCCCAACTCGCGATGAAAATTCTCTCCATCATATTTTAAATAATCGCCGCTCCGTCGCCTCAAGTGCAAGTAATGTGTAAAAATCGTGGCGGTTGACATGAGCAGCGGGCCTGGCATCAGCGCTCGTCATCGCCAAGTGAAGGCAAAGGGGGATTGAGAATCTTTGCGTCGGTAGCGGAATAAGCATGCTCAACAACATCGAAATACTAACCGCCCAGATCCCGGATCGCAAAATAGCAACGGCAAGCTGGGTGTGCTATCACTAGGACGCATGTCATCGTTGCTAGTTCCCTGTCTCCCACAAAACTTGCCGGTTCTGCTAATTCTGCTAATTTCAGCCGGGAATGAGATGGAGAGTTTACTCAAGGAGAGCGCAAGTGAGTAATTAACATTGATACACTCCTGCTATTTGCGGTATAATTTTCTCTAACTGTTTCTACAGGTATTGCACGAAACGAGACTATCTGTAGATATGTCCGTCAGGGTGGCGCACCTCTCCCGAAATGGCCAGGCTAGTGTGTGTGAAGCACTTCAGATATTGCATGGTAAACATGTAGCTACAGTCTGTCAAAATAAACGTGGCCAAATCAACAGGGAGTGATTCGGGGGCGTGGCCAAGTGACGCGACATTTTTACATCTAAGGTAGCGGATTGAGGTCTCAGTCAGGCGCTTGTTGACAATCGATTTATTGGATTGTTCGCCATGGCTTCGTCTTCCGCGGCATCTGGGTGTGTCACTTGCACACTCCTGGTATTTATGGGCAGCTGAAGGGGGGTGGATTCTCTGTTATTTCCAATCATCCTCCTGTCTGATTTGGGATCTGGAAATTATCAGCCTGGTAGAAGTACTCGCAAGCGTCACTCGATTCTCTTTCAAAGGCTGCTCGTTGAACAGCAATGATTGCTTGGCCCCCAAATATGCCCTAACATTTGTCATAGGTGAAAGGTTTATGCGCCATCATCTTCATATTCACGGAGATAACTGAGGGCAAAAGCATCGTCGCCTGAGCTGGGGCTGCGTGCTAGTAGCGTCGCTTTCGACTGCTTACCGCTGGCAAGCGACAAGTCTGCCTTGAAGATCGCATAGCAAAGAAAAAGCCGCCATTTATCTCCACTTCTAAGCTGTTGAATTCCACCACAGTATAAAAATAGTAATAGTGCCATAACTAACGAATATATGCAGCCATAGATGGAACCGTGGTTGCGGTTGCTGTGGGATTGACAACAAACTCCAAGTTCAACGAAGGCCCGCACTTCTATTAGAATACGCTTGGAAGTTTATTTCAATATTCATCTCAAGAAGTAAGTCAACCGGTTTGAGCCGTTAAATTTGACCGAACTACAGCTGACGGCGAAGCTGTGCTCCTTATGAGAAAAATGCGCAAGCCGGACAGCGTTCTCCGTACTTTAGCGAAAGACAAAGACTCAAAGTCATTTAATTTGGGTTATATGACCGCTCGTAGGCTCGCCGAATATCTCTTATAGATTGTGCCGGGGTATAATAGGCTAAATATAGAGATGTAAACAAAGGACGACATTTTTGACATGGGAATGGAATGGATGGTGCCAACAGAGGGCTGGATTATCAGGTTCGACCCCGAATACTCGGTCGATGGCTGTGATGGCGCTGGTTAGAGCTTTCACGCGTCTCAAGATCGACATTCGGAAAAGTTTATCGGTAGGTACACTAGTTCAAAATAAAGGGATCCGTCAGTTGAAAAGGGTAGTTATCTTTTTATGCCAGTCATGAGCAGGCGCTCAGCTGAAATTGTGCGCACTTTTGCGGCTCTTGTGGTTGAAAATCCTGCTAGTCCTTTCCTATCACGGGTTCTCGCATATGGTTGTGGCTTGAGACTCAACTTGCAGGTAGCAAACGTGGTAAATATAAAACTCCATCCATGGAGATTGGTCGATCGATCCAACGAGAGATTTTGAGGGCGGGGACATGAACTCTTGATGTGGAGTTCGCGCATCCTTGCCTGGAACCCTTGGGCCTTCAATCGACAGCAGAACATCCAGACCAGGGATCTGAGCTCTAGCGTAGGCTATATGGTCCTAGCGCGAGGACAACCTCACAGTCTCAGCCTTTGGAATCACCTGGAGAATCCTGGCTGAGCTGAAAAACTTGCTGGGACTTGTTAGGGCCTCTAGTGTGATTTTAAGCTATGGAATGGGCCGCATGGCCATCCTGTCACTGACAGATTTTGGGATTCTTGAATTTTCGCAAACTACTTGCAGGTTTGTTAGCAAAATTCTCATCTCTTGACGTGTCTTTTTCTTACATTGCCACAGTGGGAATCAAAAAATTCTGCTTGCTTTCCCTTGTGCCAGTAAGATTTGGCGGCTTCGAAAAACGACACGGGAGAAAACCCTGCTTTTGTATTCGCCTCTGGAAAAGTGCATTGGTGGCCATTTCTTCTGTAAACGTTGGCTATCCTGCTCCTCCCACACTGCTGGTGATTACGAGCTCATGAACGTGCCTTGGCCCGCTCACGCCTAATGGTGCGAAAACAGCGGTGTTGGCAGAAGGTCTGATAGGCGTGATGGTTGGACCAAAATGCAAACGGCCATCCGTTATTGGCAGGATGAAGCAATTGCCAGTTTCCTGTAGACGAGGTGCTGATGGCGTTGGTTCAACTGAGCTGACCCTCCGCTTCGTAGAGCAGATCGGAGCAGTTAGATCGAAGCTTAACCCAAGACAGCCCATCTCCAGCATGAAGCTATCGTTGAACTTGTTCTAGCATCCACCTTCGGCGATGCAGGCGGGTGGGAATCAGCTCCACCCCGTAGTTAGTTACCCCTCCGCCAAGTATGTCAACCCGCCAGTTTGGGAAATTGGGGAAAAAGGAGCGTACAGGTTTTTGAGATTAGCCAGATAGTTGTTCATTTTCCGCCTTTAGCATTTATCTGGGGCTAACAGCAGCTTGCCATGAAAGCCAGACGCTGCTCGGCGATGTCTTGGTTAGCTGAGGTGGATGTGGAATTGCAGACGGCGGCAAACTTTTGCTGCTTACGGAGGATTGGATAAGTTTTATTCAGTTTCATTGAAATGTAGTTATAATAAGAACCCTGGCAGCCTCAACCCTTGCCGTTCAACGCCCTTTGTCTTTCGTTGTTTCGGGTCAGCTTCGCAGGTGTCACTGTGTTCGAACCTTCGTCACCCGGCGTAGGCTCCGCCCCTTTTTCCATACACACCGTTCATCAAGTCCATGGCAGGGACGGATGAAATAATCAACATTCACTATTAAAACCGAAACATTGTATCTCGATTGGAAAGGAACCGTTTAATTTTATCTTATTTTATTTTATCCATTTCATTCATTTTTTTAGTTTTGTTGTTTTAAAATCTGCCAATATCCATGGCCCCGACAATTGAAACGCAGCGCCAGCTAGCGCCTCCTGCCCTCTCATTATATTTATATATCATTATACCAGTTTTTGTCCTAATATCCATTGCGTTTATCAAACGCCATAAGAAGTCACGATTTCCTCCCTCCGGTAACACAAAACATGAAGGTTTTGCGAAAAACTTTTCCGAGAAGCCCATCACCACCGACGAGGTGAATGAAAACTCCATCACACAATGTGCCACCAGAAAGACGCTACCCGGGCGTCAAGCTCAACAACCTGAGTTGAACGTATGCATTTCAGGCGACCCACCTAAAATGCATTCTCCTGAAAAAAGCGCAACCCGATCAGCAACACTGCTTGACGTTCAAGCCCAGCCTTGGCATCAGCTTTCCCATGATCAGCCGGTACCTCTAACTCAACCATCTCCATTTCCACTTGAGCTACCAAGGCCAAACTCTGGGGATTCGCCAGGCCCTCTCCAAATGCTACCACCCGCACCTCACTGGCAACCCGAGGAAACCGCTTGTCTCGCTGACAATATGAGCAAAGCGCATCCACATCCACATCCACATCCCTTGGGTTCTCCGGTGATGCATAAACAGCCTGTCGATTTCCCACAGGTTCAAAGGGAGGCAGTTCAGTTTTTTCCCAGGGCGGGACCTGATAAGCGTCAGGCCTGGCGACGGAGAATCCTCGAGTGTAATTAAAAATAGGAGAAGTGGACCGAAGTTGTATAATTTCCATCATCCCTTGTTTTCTGATATCCATTGGGAGGAATTTTGCCGCAAGCCTATTTCTAATCATTTTCCTTACGATGTCCTTGCTTTTTTATGACGTTCCTTATCGGGACCATAGTCCACGGAAACAAATAATGTCTTCCACGGGCCGTCTAAAGCTGAGATGGCCAATGTTCAATGATTCCCAAAAATGGCGAACTTGAAATTAAAAGACAACGATTGTTAAAAGCTTTTGAAAATATCTCAAAGAAATGAACAATTTATCTTCACCTTCCGCCACCATCTCTATTTCTGCAGCGCTAGGGCAAATGCAGCAACTCCAGTGTTGATCGCCAGGGTCCGCGCCTTCAAGGCCAGGGCAAGGCCTCATGGGAAATAGGAGCAGCACACTCCGTATATTAGCTGAGTTGAAGTAGCCTGGGCAATGTAGGTATGAGCGCCAGTTTTGTATGAACCACCACAAGAATGTGCGTGCGGTTGGTTAGCCATATAGCCGTGGCGTCGTGACAGCATCTGACGATATAGTAGGGTTTTGATGCGGAATTCTTCAACCATTTTCGCGACCCAACGTCCTGCCGTCTGAGTGAAAGCATGGCGGGGGTAACTTAAAAGTAAAATGAATTAGAGAAGTAAAAAAGCCACCCTCCGCAAGAAACGAATCGCGTTGCAATCAGGAAATAAACATGCGTAGATATCAAATGACGGCAAAAGGTTTTTGAACCGAATGTTTGAAGCAAGGGATAAAAGGCTGCGTTAATCTGAACATTTTGCCAATAGAGTAAGTATGAGAGGGAGGAACATGCCGGCGTTAGAATCGTACTCTGTCCAACTCAGATAGAAGGAGGAAGAAAGACAAATAGAAATAACAAGTAGAATATAACATGCAGGGGTTAAAACCTAGCCTGCTAAAAAGAATTCTGTCCTGGTTGCTGGGAAGAGTGCGGGACATAATTCTTCAGGGTGAGCGGGAAAATATGTTGAAGTGCATGGGTAAGCAAAGTCAATAATCATTGCACATTCAAAGACCACTGTAAAGCAGCTGGACTGAAAAGCAAGACATTTATTCCCGCTGGCATCCGGTTTCTGAGATTTTCGCCTTCTGGAGGAGTTGTTTCAGTCAGTCCCTTTGTCCCTTTGTCTCTGTTCGTGCACGAGGTTCAATTCGGCCGCTTTCACGACTCGGCTTATCTAAGCGCTGACCAACACGCTCAACCCCAGGCTCTGACGTCGCCATTTTGATTTGCGCGGGAACGGCCAACGGAGCTGTCGTTTGGCCAAATGTGCATGAATATATTGAAGCCTAGCAACTAACTACAACTCTCGACGCCGTCGTCGATTTGTCGCTGTTTCAACAATGGCGCGGAAACTGTCTGACTCATATTCTTCCCCCGACGTTACATCCATCAACCTCACCCATCTCCTTGCCCGCCTCGAGAACAACCTCCTCTCTCCTTCCGCAGATCTCAAACTGCTACATAGATCTCCCTATCACCGGGCTAGAGTTGGAGCTGTGAGCATACAAAGAAAAACCTACTTATGTGAACCTGCCCATCCGCTGACAGCTTCTCAAAGAACATCGAATATGCGCGGACCCTAATCCTGAAACTCGAACTCACCCTTCCGAACATCAAAATCCAATCGCGCAAACATGCCCTCCAGACTGACCTTGCCCAGAAGCGGCAGCAAATCAAGACTCTTAAAACCCATCTAGACGAAATTGCAGCCACAGCCGAAACGGATCCAGACACCCAGACCTTCTCGTCGGACAACGAGGAGGATTTGCTACCTACACCCAGCGATAGTACGCCAGATACAACATCTCCACCGCCGACAAGAGGAGCAGATCAAGCATCAACAAGTTATGAAGAAGTAGAAGATGACAGAAAAGTAGAAGGAAGTGAAGCAGACCAGAACACCCAAGAACGAAAACACGATGAACAAGCTCTCGATAGGCCGCCATCGCCATCTCCAACACAACCACGAGAGCCATCACCATCAAACACCTTACGCAGCAGACACCACCACCACCGCTATGCATCATCATTATCAACCACCACCCCAACCGCCACAACAACAGGCACATCCCTTCCCACCACCACCCCAGCCGCACCCTCCCCACAAGCCGCCGTCTCCCAAAACGAAGCCGAACAAGACACCCTAACCACTTCCCTCCTCGCGCTGGCCACCCAACTAAAAACCTCCACACAGAACCTGCACACGAGCCTCGAGTCCGAAAAGTCAATCATAGAACGGGCGGCGGAGGGTTTGGACCGAAGCACGGCGGGGATGGAGGCGGCGGGGAAGCGGATGGGGGCGCTGAGA
>QGQJ01000671.1:0-11703 GCA_003206725.1 Blastomyces emzantsi
GGGGAGGTGGTGAGGTTGAGCAGCGGAAACAAAAGAGAACAAGAAGCGGAAGAAGAACAGGAAAAGGGCGAGAAGAAGAGGAAAACGAGAAAGAGGAGAAAAGAGGAGAGCGCCCAAGCGGATAGAGAGATAGTGGTATTAGTCCAATACAGCCGCCCGGTTTAGCGGTACGCATGCAGTACGGCTGTGCCCACCACGACGGCACCACTGACGGGCGGGGGAGATGATGCTTGCCTCGCAAGGAAATTCCAGCGCAGGCTCCACCTTTGAGCAGGGCTTCCCGGCTGGAGCTGCGGGTCGGGTATCTGTGTACCGTACCAAGGTATCTGTGGGTATTGCTGGCGGCACCATTAATATTATTTTACCTCTCAGCCCAATCACTCGTGGTCAGTGCTCGCCCAGTGGGGTGATAGAATGGTAGAGCTCCTGCGTGAAAACACTCCAGATACTGCGTACAGAATAATGCCAAGTGGTATCGGCGCATCGTCGACTCACCAGTCGAAGCCCTTTGCTGGGCAATTTGTTAAAACCACAAGCTTCCGCTCACTAGCCAGTCAGAGGCGTTTTCTCTGTTGCATCGGCTGGTGTCCTTCCTGCGACAAGCCACTTCCGGAGCACCTTGACTGGTCTCTGCTCTCTGCCCCCAGCGCAAAGATAGCCCGTATTTAAATGTTCCTTTCTTGAAAATGACGGCTAATTGTGGTTTTCCCGACGCTTTCGTCACCCCTGGCTTCACAATCGGGTTGAGTGACAAGCAGGCGACGCAAAAAGTGTGTGGTTGGCAGGAGAATGCCCGGTACAGTGGTACCTGACTTGACTCCCAGTAAGGGCACCCAGCGAGCGCTGAGCGCTGGCTGGCTGGGTTTTGCTTAGTCTGTCAGCCGCTTGACAATCTCTCCGAACTACTCCGTGGGTCAAGGGAAGGCAGCTCTTGACAGCTTGCTCTCAGATATCTGGGATACTGAATATACATAAATATACTTCAGCAAAGCAGCCCAAATGCTCTGTGCTGCTTCTCATCGTGGTGGTTCTGCCCCAACAGGCCATATTTCACATCCTTCCCCCCTCCCCCCGGGGAGGATTTTCAAAAAGGCTCCATTTAGACCGAGCGCTTTCAGCCACTAAACGTTGTCCGGTGTCTGCAGACAGACCGCCCCGAAACTCACTGTTGTGCTGTCCCGGATTTCGCAGTTGGCGGTATCATCTGGTTCCACGATTTGATAAATTACGTATTGATACACGGATATCAATACGTTACGGGCTTGGCTCCTCCAGCCATGTATTTGCAGTTCGTGGCCATTACCACCCAGAAATACACTCCTCGGGGCCATACGATGCATGCCGCAGCCATAAATAATTTCGCCCCGTCAAGACCAGTCCAGGACCAAATGCTCACACTCGTCGTTGCGACATTGCAGTGGACGTGGGCATCGTCAGTCCGCATCGTTCGATGTTACCTCCCGAAAAAAATATACGTAGAAATATTCATCTACAGAGAGCTAAATTAACTTTTGACCTTTGTCTGCTACAGCGACACCATTCGCGACGCACGTTGCCAACACGTGAGAAGCGACAGAAGCTTCTTGGTGCGTATAACAGATCGCCTTGTCAGCACCATCCAGCAGCAGCTTGCTTCAGGGTTCTCACAAGAGAAATTGCTTTTTAGCAAGCGGCAGTTACGACGGGACTGTGAGAAGCAAATCTCATTATTATTTGAGTCGGTACCTCTCACCTACGGTAGATGAAATGCCGAACGCATTTTTGTTTTGCCCGTTTGCGTGCGGCACGACGAGGAAGGGTTTCAATTAATTATCGCAATATCACGGCAAAATCGCTTTGTCTAGTGATATCATATCATCTCACTTTTGCACTCTGGAAAACTTTCCACTGTTCATTCTCAGACTCTGAAAAGTGAGTGAGATTGAAAGTGAGAGTGGGACCAATGTAACTCACTACACTACGACTGCAGGCTCCATGCCGTAACTCTGGTTCTGGGATTTGGGTGGGTTCAACACTCCGCAGCAGGCGTTCCAAATCCCGCAACTTACCACAGACACAACCCGCCTCAGGAACCAATCATATACGGGGGAGCCTTCTCACACACTTGGTTCCCCCGCCAGGCCCCAGAAGGCCAGACGCTAGCATTAGCGAATTTACTACAGATTTGAAGCGCACGTTTATGAGTTTCAGCTAGGACTATCAATTGGAGGGATGGAAGCATCCGAGTCGAACGTGGTTAGAAAATTGATGCTCATCATGGTTAAGTTACTATGTAGAACTATCGTGCTCATTCAAACCATGTCATGGTATGTCACGGAGGGTGGCAGGCCCGGGCATCTCTCTGAGGGTTTAACTCCAGATAGAGTACATAACAGGTGCGTGTGGAAGTGCTGTATTCGAACGATTAAAGACCCGCCTGTGCCTGACATTTAACGATTATATTTAGCATACGCTTTCATCCAAAGAAGATAAACAAGAAGCTAAATTTTATTCGAGTCCTCATGCTCTGACCGTATTGACGCTCAGCAGATTCTATGGTTAAAATTTGTAATTTGTTCATTTCTAACCCCGAGTTGAGTCTGAGTCGAGTCCCCGAGTGGAACCTGAGTCGAGTTTTGTTCCGAAATTCATTATATAAGCATGCTAAATCTAAAATGGACAAAACTAAGCCTAAATAGGTGAGTGCATAATGACATTTCATCTAAAATAGCTGATCACATAAGAAAACTAAATCTAATTGAAGCATAGAACTCGACGGGCTCGCGAGTCCCATCTACATAGTACACATTGGACCGAGTTGAGATCAGGAGTCCCCGAGTCGAGTCGGGTCGGGGGTCTTGGCGAGCTGAGTCGGGGGTTTTGGTGAGTCAAGACTCGGACTCGTCTGCAGTCTATCAGAATCAGAATCAGAATCAGAATCAAACCTGGCGAGTCATGTTGACAAAACCAGCGAGAGAAACATGACTAAACTGGAACTGGAACTGAACAATATTCCAGTTCGACGCAGCACTTGCTACTACTTCTCACTTATTTGATATCCATTCACTGACCTTCAACAAAGGGAAACCCAAGAATATCTACAACTCTGCAACCATGTTCAAAGAAAATTTGACCCCCTCCCAGCGTGTCCCATTCCAATTCAATGGGATGTTGAATCTCGCATCAAAGAGCTCCAGGCAATGATTGATGATCCGACAACCATTAAGAAGCAGAAAATTAATCTGAGTGCTGCCATCAACCTCTATAAAATAGGCGTGCTCCCGGGACCCTGGAGGCCCACCCGAGGTTAGAAATCAATAGTGGTTGCACTGGACGATCTGATGAACGGAGGGTAAGCATTCACACCTTCAGAAGAAGCACACGATAGGCTAGATGCTATAGCCTGTGATGACAGTTGCTGAGCATAGCCCTGGAGACTAGAATAAGCAGACGTATTTGAGGGAGACGGGAGGGGAGGGGACAGATACGCGCTTCTGTCCACCAAGCATGGTGAAAATCAATATCTCGGAGTTCAGCAACCTTGCCGCCCAGCATCAACGTCATCTGCGATCGACGTCACAGTACTCAAGGACGCCGCTAGCAATATACACACAGTTTTTGACACAGATCTGATTGCGCTGGGCATCCTCCAAAACTATGTTGGATATGGCCCTCAGACTTTTATAGCCACCGCGGATGGGATAGTCCAGCGGCGTCAGATCGCATTTGATATTCAATTGTTAATTCCACATGATGACGCCGCTTCGGATTGGATTCGCGAAGATGGAGTTGTGATACCAGCAACACCTGGCACTGTTAGACTTTCAGGTGATGGGCTCAGGCAAGCCTTATCTATACCTTGCAACTGCACCAGGAAATCAGCATCTCTACGTGGCTGTGGAAAAGAATGGGATTGCCGAACAGCTTCCTGTTCTTTTTGTCAATTGGTAAAGCAATGTGGTGTCTATGTTAGCTAGATTTCCATTTGGAATTAAAAAAAAGCCCGTGATTGCTAATCTATAAATAGTTTTCCTCGCTCAAGCACAATACACAAAGATGTGCATTGTCGAAAACCAAAAAAAAAACATCCAGGGGTCTACTCACTCCCCACCATTAACATATGGGTCTACGCCTCCCTATTTTTTGATAGCCAGCACTGGCAATCAACTTATTCATGCTAACCTCTTCTCACTTTCTTACTGTATGGACTTCTTGATGTCTCTTCGATCTGATGAGCTCAGCAAGCAGTCATCGTCGGCCGGCCGTGCATATACGCAGCTGACCTGCTGCCTTGCGCGCGATCCAGTCGACATATCATGATAGAGGAGTACTGACCCCCCACGAAAAGTGGAGAGCACAAGAAGCTAAAGAGAGAATTGTAAGGGGAAAAGCAGATGCGGATATGGCTGCAGTTGCCACTATGGAAAAAAAAAAAAGAAAAAAAAAGAAAATTGCATTTGCGAATGGCCAACTGCTAAAATAATTGATGATTGCCACTTTGATGGCCGGATCAGTTTCTGTTGAGTATGAAGACCAGATGACATGTACGTTGTAGGGGCTTGACATACTTACCGTGATAACCAAAATACCCTTTCATGGTATCCGCACTATTATAAGAGAGGCGTATGTGATGGTGAACCTAACCCGGTATTTAATCTCTGCTGTGAGTATACCGGTGCTCCTCATGTTGCTCCTACCCTCGCCCAGATGTACTGTACCTGTACTACATAGCTCACTTCCCAACTGTAGTATTTCGTTGGGCGACGATCCATCCGTGACATACCGCCACAACTGTGCTTGAAATGGTTGCCCTTTGCTGTTGGTGGGCGGTTGTGTGGCTACGTCCGCATGCTATCCACCCATCACTCACGGTTTGCGATAAGTTATACCTGGAAAAGCCGCTTTGACCAATGAACAGTCACACGGCGCAGGTCTGTATACATGATATATTTTGCTGATATGTATGCCGCGGGAAATTTGCCATCACCAGGCTCTTTGTTGTACTGCAAACCATTAATTTCGGAGAAATATTGTCTTCATGATGACTATTTTGTTATTTATTTTTATTTATTCTAAGAAACCGTACCCGTGAAAACCAGCACATACTTCCATGCATCTCCTGTAAAGAGAGAAAGAAGCGCTATTAAATTTCATGTTAACTGACGTTTATGTGCTGTATAAGCCCGCGAGCGGAATTGCAGGGAAATTTCATTTCCTAGTCCGAGTTGAGCAATGCATCCAGGTTGTCATGGCCAAAGGGGGGCGTCGCGACGGCTCGGAACCCCCCCCCCCCTGAATAGATTCAAACTCACTGACTCCAGGATAGCGGAGAGAGCAATGGTTCCCATGTCCCTGACAAATGAATCTATCTCAAGGAAATATAATGGACCATCAGCCTGCCAAGCTTTGTTTGTGGTTTAGGGGCAATGCACAACAGATAAACGGACCGCTTTCGAATGAAAATAAAAATTCTAACAACATTACAATGGAGGAAGACATCTACATTTATGTATAGTACATATTTATTTTATTTCTATTGAAACAAATTCTATGTTTGTATCCCGTTTATACCCCCGGCGGGGACACAAAAAGAATTTGATATATAGTACAGGTCTATGAAAGTAGAATGACAAACCAAGCGCCGATCCTATGCGTAACAAAAATGCAAAATGTGGAAAAGAAAATGCAAAGATGCAATGTATACTCAGGCGAGCCTTCTGCATATGTGACGCAAATACACTCTATTCTTCCAGGTGTAGAAGAGAACGCACGTAGCCACGGGAAAGACCGAAAATAACCAAAAAATCAGCTGATTGACGAGATTGTTGATTGCCGCGACCCTACTCTCGAGGGCGGGATATCGACAGTCATAGCATCAAACACCCACGCTTTGGAGCTTTTCTTCTTTTGGCGCATCATATTAAGCGGCGTGAGCCACTCCTCCAGCAAATTGGTAAGACGGCTACTGTCTCTGTTGTGGGCCCAGTTTTCGCAAGCGGTTTTGTATGCGTTCTCGACGGTTTCGCGACGGAGGGATTCGTAGATGCGGAAGGTTTGGGATAGGGGCTCATGGATGTATTCGGATAGGACGCGGGCGAAGAGTATGGCATCGTCCAGGGCGTAGGCAGCTGACTCGTCTTTGGGGGGCATCTGCGGATAAATAATATTTGCCTCTGTTAGTTTGATGCTGTTGCTAATGGGTATCTGACCAGTATTTTGCAGGTGAATCGAGTAAGAAGAGGGGGCAGGTATATGAAATACGTACAGCATGAGCGGCATCACCTAATAACATGATCCTCTCCGTATACCATTTCCCGCCAGGACGTATGTGATACACTGGATACAGAAACCAATCCCAGCATTTTTCTGCAATCTCGCGAACGCACGGAAGGGCGGACTTTCCAAAACGATTCTGAATATCATCTCTTAATATCATGATGGCGGTATTTTTTGTCTTCCACGAATCTGCAGCCTGATATTTGCATATTTCATAGGTCAAACGGTCCTCATCAACTTCCGCCAACGCTGCCACGAACATATCCTCCTTTGAATTATCGCAATACGTTGTCATCAACGCCCCATGTCTTGATCTGTTCAGTGCCGTAACCTTAAAGTGTTTGGGCGATCTTATTATCTCCGACCTCATCGTAGCCTGAATAAACGAAATCCCCGTATACTCCGACACCCTCTCGGGATCAACAACGGTTGTCCTTGTAGCTGAATGCACGCCATCACATCCCAAAGCCAAGTCGCCTTTCGCAAAAGAGCCGTCTTCGAAATAAATTGTAACGCGTTTGTCCGTTTCAATGCCGCCTACAACCTTCTTCCCGAACACCATTTCCACATTACTCCGTTTCTCCGCAGCAGATATCATAGCCAGATGAAGACATATGCGCAGTAGTCGGCGACCTTTGTACCCACCATACCCTTTGCCGTCTTTGCCTGCAAAGTCGACCGCACCCATTTTTTTGCCACTGTGAGAGGAGAATACCTCTATCTCGTCCACCTCTATGCCCCCTTGAGGACCCAAGTTTTCCAGCTCATCGAGCACACCTAGCTGATCGAGATGCCTATGGGCGACGGGGGTGAGGTTAATCGCTCCACCAGAAGTCGAAGGGACATCTCGGAGCTCGTAGATGACAATTTTGAGATTAGGGAGCACCGGGGTGAGGGCTTTGGAGAGTGCGAGGGCAGAGGCAACGCCCGCAATGCCACCGCCGAGGATTAGGATGGTATAGGGGGTAGTAGCCATGTTATTCGGATCAATGAAGGAAGATTAGCAACACATAAGAGTAAGGCCCGCTCCGTAGAAAAGAAAACAAGCCAAAAAAAGGGTGGAATGAGAAATGAGAACTGGGATATAAAATAAAACTCAAAAAAAAAAAAAAATCTTCTTCATGGGGACCAGGAAAAATATCACAAGTTAACAATCTCAAAATTTTGGTTGAGCAAAAAAGTCAGTCGGCTCAAGCTCCACATCAGCCGGGTTTTCAGGCTTCTGGAGTTATGTAGTATTCGGACCACTACAACCGGGCCAGTTATATCTTTTCGTGACTCCCGTTAGATCCAATAATAACATCCTTTCTTAACTGCCGGCAAAACAGCTAAAAAAGGAAAAAACCTCGAAGAAATTGTGAGGAAAACTTTCAAGCTGTCAAGCCATGTGACCGGGATTAGTTTCTCGGGACTCTGGGCAGACGTCATGCCGAAATTGGTCAAACGATCAAATATTTTGCGGCCATTGAACCCGAGAGCTTGTAATATACTCAATAATGCTCAATAATGATATTATGGAGCAGTGTATCCAGCTCTCCTTTGGTCGATAATGTGAGACACTCTCGACATTATTCTATTCGCAAATCCCACATGCAAAATTGTAGGCTTATTCCGAGTCTTTCTTACCTTGGTAGCTGCGGCTACAATAGTCCAAGGCCATTGGTGGACATATCACCCCTGTTCGCTTGTCTGTCAAGCTTCATTCGTCGAAAATGGTCTGCAGCTTTTCCACACTGCCTAATTAACGCCCTCAACTATTGTCCAGTACATGTTCGAGGAATGGGGCAATCATTCAGGCACGGCGGGTTATTTCTGAGGTAGGAATTAATGATGCCACAAACGATAATAATAATAATATATTTCAGAATCTCGACCGTTTTGAGGCAACGCCTTTTAGCTTATCTTCGAAACAGGTATTGCAAGGCGGAAAAAGTAGCTTCGGAAGCGCATTTTAAAGGTGAAGCCGATCCCGGTTGCATCCGTGACCGTACGGCGTAGATCCATATCGGGAGAAGGTCGAACACCCGCCTAGTCATGTAGCCAGCCAACCCGTAGCAGGTATGTGGGGATGTTTGAATTTGTACACTCAATATTGTGAGACATATTGCTCAAATAAATGAGAGTACCTGCTTTAAACCCCCCCCCCTGCGTGATCGATTCAGTGAATGAGGATCTTAGAATTTTAACAATGTGTCGGGCAGATAGATGTATTGCTATCAGGTGGAAGTCATGGCAGCAAGTACCTTGAGTACCGGCCAAGACCAATCAATGTGCACCGGCATTCCTCCGCCTAAGGTATGTTTTACATGTACCTTTGTATAGAAATTTTTATTAGCGGATATCACTAACTGTTCAGGAAAGGGTGAGGATCTCGGCCATCCCAATGTTGTGACAGTATCATGATCACTAGTATGTAGAGATATGGAATCCCTTGGATGGACCGTAAATAGAATTCCGCTATTTGTTTTTTTTTAATTTAATTTTTTTTTTTGGCTTTGGTGCCAGCCGTATCCTTGGTGAGTGGTTGTTGGTTAGAGAGAGCGGTACCAAGCTCGCGGGCAAAAGAATCGTGTCTGGTAAGCTCTCCACATTAACTAGCCTATTAGCTCTTGATTAAGCCAATGTCTGCAAGTCTCTATTACATATACTCCGGAGTTAGGACTAGGCAGGACACTTCTCACCAAGCAATGGGGTCTGTAGTTACCTCCTTGCGTTAATTTCACGGTGATACTCGGCGGCCTTCAAGCGGGACGGTTCGATATAGTAGGAGGGGCAGCAAAAGTTAGGTTTACCATCACTGCAGTTGAGAAGGGCTTGAGCTGTAACTTCAGATAGGGTTCCTTCACTGATAACACTAGAAGATACCCCAAGTATCCAACAGTTCAACCGTTTCTGATCCTTTTTCTACCACGAGCTAGAGGTCGTATCTATTGAGGCTTGATTGCAATTTCAGGGAAGCAAGCTTGCTAAGCAAAGGATGGATCCTGCCGCCTCTCCTCTTTTTTACACGCGCGCTTAACCACGACCCGTGTTCTCAGGGCACGCGGCGGCCGATCCATGGATGCATGAGAGAGCCTTGGCAAGCTTTCTTTTTGCCCGTGGGCTGGGTATACTTCTTTGTGGTTCAGCAAGTATATAAATCTTCGCCTATTCCAGATGTCCACTTCCCGCATAAGAAGTACCGTCCAATCGACTCACGTACGTAATTTGTTGCATAACGTATCTGATATACACTGTGTTGAACCTCGCCTCCCGGGCCCCCCCTCCAAACGTTTTCATCTTCATCCCCTCATTCCATGAGAGTATAGTTTCCCCTCACAGTAAAAATTCATCTCATCTCAAAGTAGATTCAAAACCCCCTGTGGATTGATGAAACGACGAGCGGCTGCGTTACGCGTTCATGGAAGCAGAAACCCCCACCAAACCCCTTCCCTTCAGTCAATTCGTTCTTTTTATTCATTTTCTGTTCCGAATATTCTCTCTCAGCTCATGTTCTTTTCTTCTCCTGATCCACCATGTAAACAAGAATAAGACACGGCCAGAAAAAGACACAAACAGAGAGAGAGAGATGGACAAAGTCTATCGACGCCCTGGGAGACTGGTAATTTCGCGTACAATGATGAAATATGGAGGGATGTGTGGTATACCGTCGGTGCTAGGTGAAATCCTGCAATAGGAAGAGGTGCTCAGGGCAAGTGTGATGTGTAATGGATTATTGGTTCAAAAACCGCCTATGGCTCCTACAGATTTCAAGGGCGAGAGAGAGTCTTGAAGACACTTCCCCGGCGCCCTCAGCCCAACCAACCCCCCCTTTTTTTTTTTTTTCTTTCCTGGCTTTCCACTTCCCCTTCTGGAATGACCAGCAGGAAACACGTGTGTTAGTCGAAGATTCGATATTGATTCTGCTCCATACCCGGCAACCCGGCGTTGGGTACACATTTTTTGCGTGGCACGCACCGGTGTGTTACGCAGGATGGAGTTGGAAAAAGGGCACGCGTAATGTACATGTCCATTGAATGATTTGAATGAATGATGAAAAGGGTGAAGAAGGGTTATACTGAAATGCAGGAAGGTTTACGATGCAACATATCATGCCATCATTGAGTAAACCAAAGAATATCAGTAACTAACAAAATCGGGCCAGAAAGGCGCGGAAAACTGGGGGAGGGAGGTACGGTAAACGTCTCGCGTGTGATTGATCCCCCGGTATTGTTGAAATGGTCCAAGTGCTTGGTGACATATGTAACTGATCTTTACCCCCACGCTTGGACGGAGAACCCCGATCCCCGGTTGTCGAACTTCTCACAGGAAGCATTTGCAAATATTGAATTTAGAAAAAAGTAGGTAGGTCCATTTTATCTGTGAGAGGGCAGAACATTTCACACACCTCTCATCTGACTAGATCATATGCAAATTTTTTTTCTCTGAAACCGAGCTCTGATGGAAAATAATAAACTGATTGATTTATATGAATAAACTGAAAATAATGAAGAAATAAAAAGTAGGAAAAGATGAAAGGATGAAACAAAACTTGTAAGAGGCAGTGATACAGTTGCAAGAGAAAAATAGAATAGAGACAATATAACCTAGAGACTGAACATGCGCGACGATCAGAATGGAGAGGAAAGGAAAATCAGAGAAAAGGAGGTCTGAAAAGGAAAGAAGCAAGGAAAAAGAAAGAGAGAGAAATAAGCAAAATAGTATAAATTGAAATATAATATATAAAAAGAAAGCAAGAACTGGATACTGCTAAAAACGAAAGATTCGATAACTTGATTCTAGATGACGAGATTTCACACACGCATGAAAGAGGAATGAACCATAAAACCAAACAAACGCGGGAAACAAAGGCGACAAACAACAAACTGGACACAAATATAGACCCAATTTCAATCGAGGGAGAGTGGGAGAGAGAGATTTGAAGAATAGAGAAATCAAGAAAAAAAGCATAAAATAAATGAAAAAAGAACAAACAGCGTATAGCAGAGAGGATGAGGAGTTTAATAGACTGGAGAAGTTAACTGCGAGCACACCTCAGTTTGATAATTCTGAACGTTATATTTTAATGATCTTGATGCTCACCTAGGCGCTCTGTTTCTGCTCACCCACCCAAATATAATTCCGGGAAAGGAAAAAAAAAAAGAAAGAAATCATAGTTAAGAGAAAACCGCAGTCTTCGCATGCATTGTTGGATACGATTTGCTTTATGAGGGAATGGAAGGGCCAGCGGGGGGGATGGATTTAAATGAAATGGCGATATAGGTATAGAATAACGACATAGGAATTTCATGGAATGGAATAAGGACAGTTGAAAATGAAATAAGATAAAAAATAAACAGAGAGGTAGAGAGGTACAGAGGAGCTAGTAGAGGGGCCGGATATGGAAATAGAAATTGCGCAAAAACGAGAAAATGTACTGCGAAATACGCGCCCAGAAATGAACAACAA